>CAUYRT010066343.1:0-36645 GCA_963574885.1 Lepilemur ruficaudatus
GCACTCTGGGAGGCCGAGGCGGGCAGATAGCTCAAGGTCAGGAGTTCGAAACCAGCTTGACCAAGAGCGAGACCCTGTCTCAACTAAAAATAGAAACAAGTTAATCGGCCAATTCAAAAAAGATGTATATAAAAAAAAAAATTAGCCAGGCATGGTGGCACATGCCTGTAGTCCCAGCTACTCGGGAGGCTGAGGCAGAAGGATGGCTTGAGCCCAGGAGTTGGAGGTTGCTGTGAGCTAGGCTGATGCCACGGCACTCTAGCCTGGGCAACACAGTGAGACTCTGTCTCAAAAAAAAAAAAAGATTCCAATAAAAATACTAAGACATTTTCCATACACATACACACCTTTCCCTCCCTCCCCCAACCTCCCACCAAGAGACAAAGAAAATCATTGTAACTCTTTAAAAACAATGTAAATAAACAAGAATAGCCAGGGAAACCCTGAATAAGAACATCAATGAAGGAGATAGAAAGTCCTATCAAATTTAAAATTATGCTATTACATGGATTTATTTTTATAGCAGAATATTGGAAACAACCCACATTCTCTTCACTCACAGACTGGCTGAATGAACTGTGGTATGTTTACTAGGCGCTTTACTAGCTTGTCACGGGAAAGAATGGGGAAGCTCCCTGTGTACTGATAAGGAGAAATTTCCAGAATCTGTTATGAAAAAGCAAGGTGCAGGCTAGTACATCTGCTATGCTATTTGCGTGTGTGTAAGGAAAGTGGGAAGACAAGAATAATAACTGCAAAGAAATGTTAAATTTTATTCAATAATTTTGATAATATTATAACTTTAAGTAGGTTCATGCATAGTATATGATAAAGCAAATGAGCGTATATCTCAAAGTTAGTAGGAATCAAGATTTTTCATGTAGAGAAAAGAGATACTAATTTGAAATCAAAGTTAAGGAGAAAAAAATGTATCATAAATTTGAATTTGAAATATCAACATGCACTGATTTTTTAAATATATGTGCATGTTTTTTACCACTGCATACAGAGAGCCCAGGTACAATGATACCCTAGTAATAATGTGCACTGCTAACACTTAAGTTTTGTTTTCTAAGTATCATTCCCCATGAGAAGGAAATAAGGCTCCTCTGTGAGATTGCTAATCGAGGTCTGAAGCAGAGAATGTGTCAAGTGAGTCTGGGATATCTTATTGCCCCAGAAAAGAAGGAAGTTCTCAGAGGTCATGGGGGAATGGCAAAGGACACAGAAGGCAGCTTGAAGGGGCTCTCATGGGTCAAATGCAGGTTCAGATAAACATCAAAAGCATACTGCCTGTAATTGATTGAAACACACAAAATAAAACTAATGTGTTCATATGGATACAAGAAAAGAGAAACAGAAGAAGGAAATATAAAAACTCACTTGCCACCGCTAAAGATGAGCATTACACCAACTCATTTTAAAAATTGATAACTGAAAAGGAAAATTAAGCATTTATTCTGCTTTTTAAAGGATGAACTATAGTTTGTTAATGTTAGAAACCTCTTTACAGAAACATGCCAGCTAATCAATATGAAAAGAATAAGAGAGTTTAAAAATCACCATTCAGGCCAGGCAGGGTGGCTCATGCCTGTAATTGTAGCACTTTGGGAGGCTGAAGTGGGAGGATCACTTGAGCCCAAGAGTTCAAGATTACAGGCACTCCAGCCTAGATGAGAGTGAGACCTTGTAGCTAAAAAACTTTTAAAAATAAAATAAATAAATAAAAATCACCATTTGGAACCCCCTCCAGGGAAATAACTGCTTCAGGCATGTATAAACAATAGCCGATGAAACCATTAGGTGACTGGCTGACGAGGAACAGATGTTATGTGGTGCCAAAATTCACCCCACAGGTTGCAGGTGAATTCCAAAGGGAGAAAAGGTATTTTAACCAAGTGATCAAACTTAGCATCACTAATGGTAGGACATGTTACCTTATATGCCTTCTGATGTGATGCATTATGAAATCTACACTACCACCTATAAAGTATTCTTGCAAAAATGATTTCACTTAAATCTAACCTTTTAGATGTAACTTTTGGTTTGCAGGAAATAAATTGATAGGGGAAAAAATTAAATAACACCACAATAAAACAACATGGGAAATCCAAAATTGGGGACAGTCTATAAGACAATTGACCTATTCTCCACAAACGACAAAGTAAAAATTAAAAAGGTACAGGGACTCTTCTAGATTAAAAGAGATCAAAGAGATATAACTACCAAGTACATAAACCCTGACTAGGCTCTGGGTCATTGAAAAAAAGACATTGAGGAAATTTGCATATGGACTGGTGTTCAATGATATTAGAGAATTAGTGTTAATTTTCTTAAGTAGGAAAATATTTGCAGAATGTAGGAGAATGTCTATTTTCAGGAGAATCCTGCTGAAATATTTAAGTGTGAAAGGGCATGCTGTATGCAATTTACTTTAAAATGATTCAACCAAAACTAAGTAGACAGATAAAGCAAATACGATATAATTTTACAAATACTCATTGTCCCATTCCATTAATTTTTTGTATGTTTGAAAATTTTAAAAATAAAAATATGTAAATTAAAAAAAAAAAAAGACTGATTCCTGAGTTTCTAGAGTGGGAAGGTGTTTAGTAATTTACCAAGGAAAAGAAAACATGACAAAACCTGGGCGAGAAGGCAGGTTGGTGGACTTCAGCAAGCAGCTGTTAACTGAGGAAGAAGGGCTTTTGCCCTTGTTTAATTCTCTCCGAGCCTTCCCTTCCATGAGGGAAGTATGGAAGCCAAGATTAGGGTATGGGACTAGAGGAAAGGCCAGGAGGGCACTGAGAAGTCTCATGTCCTTGAACTTGGGCCTGTGATTCAGCTCAGAGTACCAGAACTAAGACTTCTGACCTTAGTTTAGTAGACAATTTAAGAGCAAAATCTACAAGGCCACACGGGTAATGGTTTAGATATGTTGGGGAAGGAAGTGTCAGGACTGACCCCAAGTTTCTGAGTTATTCAGTTGGGTAGACTGTGTTGCTATCAGGGAGGTAACCTCCAGGAGCTGGGGACAAAAAAGTCAAGCTTAACAACACAGGAAAATCTCTGAGGCCAACAACTGAGTGTGAAAATTCTTTGAAATAGACAAGATTCCATAAATAGAAATCAAAAGCTTAAAATGCAACATCATCAGTCACTAGGGAAATAAAAATTAAAACCAGAATGAGACACCACTATCTACCTAGTAGAAGGATGTTGGGGGCACAGAAAACGATACCCAAAATATGGTACTCTGGGTGCTGAGTGCTTTGAGAACTGAACAGCCTCAGAAACAAGCCTCAGAAGCAACGTCTCTCTCTGACCTTCCCTGCTCACCACTCTGATCCTCAACTCTCCCAAAGCATAGAATGAAGCTGTTCTCCAAAGTTCCCTCATCTACCTAGCAACCAGGCTCCAAAGAGAAACACAATTGCCTTTGATCCCCTCTCTGAAATTTCATTAAACAGAGAAGGTCAAGAGGCATATCACAGAAGAAGAGACAATATAAAACCCATACCTATAGTCCAGGTAACCTTTGTCCCAGGCTATTGTTTGTTCTCCAGTCCCATTCATTTCCCAAAGAGAATTATTTGCTTGTCATTGTCTGAGCATTGGGTCCAATCAGTCCCCCTGAAGATCATTCACTCCTATACCCCCATCTGCCCCTCCCCTGTGAAGAAGGTGTGTGAGCCGAGCTCCCCCTCAGGTCACTGGGTATCATTCTCCTGCCCTTCCCCCATACTACGCACGTTAAAATGCCTATTTACGTCATTTTCTCCTGTTAATCTGCCTTTTGTCAGTTCATTCCCAGTGAACCTTCAGAGGGGAAAGGGGGACATTTCCCCTTTTGCGCCTAGGAGGGCAAAAAATTATATATATTAATAAAAGACAATGCTGGGTTGTGGAACTGCCATGTGCTGCTGGTTGGAATGCCGTAACAGTCCAGACACCTAGCAAAATAGATTGGTTTGGAAAGCAATTGGCTGTCGCTTACAACATTAATCACACACACTTGCCATATGACGAGCGCTTCTCTGGGAGAAGCAAAACTATATTCACACAAAAACCGTAAACAAATGTTTCTAGGGACTTTTGTTCAAAATTTCCCCAAACTGGAAACTGGAAACAACCCAAATGTCCTTCAGCTGGCAAATGGCTAGGCAAAACAAGGCGCATCCATACTGGAATACTACTCAGCAGTGACGAGGCATGAGGCCCTGAGCCACGCAGCCTTGCCGAATCTCAGAAGCATTGTGCAAAGTGAAAGAAGCCAAACTCAAGAGGCTGGTGCTGGCCATTCTTATGACATTCGAGAAAAGGCAGAATATGGGGGCAGTGGGTAAGGATGGGTTGATTGCAAAGGGCGAGGAGGGAATTAATTTTGCTCTAGGGAGGGGTGATGGGACTGTTCTAAATCTTAACTGTGGTGGTGATAATGAAACTGCATTTTTCAAAACTCACAGAACTGTTCATTTTAAAAGGGTGAATTTACTGTATGTAAATCATACCTCCATATATTTTTTTAAAAGAGCATAAACGGCAAATAAACATGAGCAGCAGCACTGGGGGAAGTCCAATGACATTCAAATGAGGTCAATTAGCCAACAGCAGGCAGGGTCGGTGTCATGACCCTTCCTGATTTTGAAGAGCAAATATAAAGAACTGTGGAGTGTGGAGCTTGTGGAGGGAGTGGAAAAAGGCTGCAGACGGGATAGGCAGGAGACCAGCTGGGGAAGCCTCCTGCCTGGCTTAGGCCCGCCCTGTTCCAGTTCATCTGGGCACACTTCAACTACACTATTCATTTGCTAATGCTTCTTGGGGTGCTGTTTATCGCCAGCTCCGTTGCCAGCCAGGAGCCCCAGGCTCTGCAATACCTCAGGGGTTCAAAAACTCTTTTACTTGATTTGCCAGTAAAATATTCCAAGGCCAAGATTATTCATCATAGGTTTATTGAACTCTTGGATAATTCCTATGTAGGTGGAAAGCCTCATGAAACCTTGACCTCAAAGCCCTTCCTATGGAGAGGAACAGTGCAATGTGGTGGGAGAACTCAGGACACAGAGTGAATTCTGGGGTTCGGTCCCGGCCACGTCACTAATCCACCATGTCCTCTAGTGGCTCATTGGCAAGTTTCAGTTTCACCACCTGTCCAATGGAAATATTAGTTACTCTGAGCAATAAAGCACATTCTGTATGGGTAAGCGATTTGTACACTGAAAAATGTTATCTATGCAGAGAAACAAGGGCCCAGGCGTCAACCCCCTCAAACGCGACACTGGGCTCCCCCACCCTCCTCTGGAGCGTTCAGACCTTTTGCTCCGTCATTTTTACATCTGTGATATGATACTGCCGCCGCCTCTGAAGGATCCGTGGTTCCCACTAATGCAGCCCCTAACAATGGCTTCGATGAAAGAGGTAAGCGAAGAGGCCAGAGGGTCTCCGGAAAGAAAGGAAGCTTGTAGGCTTTCAAGTTCAATGAGGCTTAGGAGGTTGGAAGGCTCTCCAAATAAAGGCCTGTTTAAAAGGACGCCAAGGATTGAAAGCCCGTTCTTTTCCCAGACCTCTGACCACTTTCAGCCTTCCCGGGGACGTGTGTGTTTACCCGTGTCCCTCGCTCCCTTCTCGAGTCATTATTCCACTCCCGAGCCTGGATTCCTGAATCTGTGATGACACAAATGGAATTACCTGGAAGGTCTGACCCGGGGTCAGCCCTTGGAACCCGGGGCAGCAGGTGCAGCCCGCGCCTCTATTCCCAGCCCCAGGGACTTGATATATGCAAATGCTGGGGCCATCAGGCCAGGGACAAAAGAGACTCTTAATCCCCCTGCAAAGGGAGGGGAAGCCCTCATCCACACCCCTCCCCCTTGCGAAAGCCCAACTCCAAATGGAGCATCCACAGAATGGAGATCTTCGCGCACAAGCCAGGGATTCTTTTCCCCCGGCGCGTCGCCCAGGAGCGAGCTGCGGGCGCGCGGGCCCCGGGGAGGAGCTGCTGCAGGGGGCGGGGGCGCCTGGCGTGTGTCCCCTGTGCGGACAAGCCGGGCCTCAAGACTCCAGGCTCTCTTGCTGTCGCCAACTAGCAGCAATGCCTCCAAGAGGCGGTTACTTATTTATTCCACCGAGGCACAGGATTTGCCAATAGGAAACCCCAGTTCTTACCTTTCCTGGCTCTGAACTCAAGGGAGTCACTCTCCTCTTAGTGACTGAGACAGTGTTCCTGTCCCCTCGGAGACTCCGAAGTGAACGAAGATGGCTTCAATCTGTCCAAGAGGTTTGCCTTAAGTCTCTACTTCCACCACCTAGGGAGTCCGGGTTTCTGTCCCAGTACCAGGTGGTGGGGACTCCACTCCTTTACGTTCACTCTGTACCAATGGGCCCTCTGGGTCTGCGGCTATGCCGGCCCTGCGGGTGTGAAGATGGAAATCGCTTGGTTACTGATACTCAGAACCTATTTTGCCCCCTCCCGGTGCCTCTCCCATCTAACATGGCCACTAAACCTTCAAAGTGCATGCATTTCACTCTCATCAAAGAAAAACTGAAATGCAGCCTGCATACAAATTAGGAAAGTTTGCAAAATACAGTCTCTCATTGTTCAGGTTTTCCAATATTTCCAGTTCTTTCTTTATCTTCCTCCTCCCAGACACTTTATGAGATCAGTTCTTTCTCTAAACTCCGAGTTGCTGTTTCATCCTGAGGTGAATACTGTTCTCCCAGTACTCTCCTCTTTGGCACTGGTACCGGAATGTCCCTGGATGGCGTTCCCTTTCTCTGGGCACCCTTGAAAACTGGAGGAAGTAACATTAGGCAAACACTAAGGTTCCCTCCAGGTCTGGTCCAAGACTCTGTGACTCTGGGATAGTGCAATGGCCTTGTTTAATGTATCAGTGTGTGTTTCTGGTATTTTCTGTGACTTTTGCTGTACCCTAAGGACAGTAACAGAGCCCTTCCTACCTAGCAGAACTTGAGCTACGAGACTGAAAATTTTTTTCCTTATGCCCTCTTACGTATTTTCCCCTCCCATCTCTGGGAAGACTTGTTGCTTAGATGCTACTGCTCTGATCTCGGCCAGAGGAAGCTCTAGGCCTGCCTGGGCTGTGGTGCTGGATCTGGGACGTTGTGACTGTCTTCTGGGCCACTTGGCTCTGTCTAGGTTAGAGTCACAATCCAGCAGCCTCCTGCAGAGGCACGGGTGGAGAGTGCTGTGGAATTGCATGGAAGTTCTCCTCCTGCCAAGGAAAGCTGCAGAGACACCCGAGGGCAACAGCCCACTCGCCCTCCTGCTATTGGGAAGGTCAAGTTCATTATTTTCCAATGTTCTCAGATTCAAATTGTCATTTAAATTAGAGATAGGAAATCACCATTAGGTCATTTTCCTTATCCTCTCAGGGGCTGAAGTGGGATCACTGTATGTTTTCCAGTTCTTTGTTGTCCCGTGTGTTAAATGATATAAGGAACGGGGCTTCTGTTCTTGAGAGAGTATTACATATTCTAATAGATTTTCACAGTTAAGAAGGACTTTCATCTTTGGCCCAAAGTTTCCTTTCTTTAAATTTTTTCATGACTTCATTGTTTGGATCTCCTTTTACTGTGGCCTCCCCTTTTCTGGGTTTAGATCCTAAAGATACATTTGTTAGAACTGGTTCTCTGAGCAAGACTCACGAGCCAGCCTTTCTGAAGGTGGAACTGTGTCCAACACGGCCAAATCTCTCCCTCCTGGTGCAAATGGAGAGTATTACAGGCACAGAGTAAGGAGTCATGACCCAGATCCCTGCGGTGTTGCGGGTCAAAGATCCCACTGAAATATTTCTCTAGATATTTTATGATTCAAACAGTATAAATTTTTCTGTTCCATACAGAAGAGCTTGGCACACCCCTTAGAAAGAACTCTTTTCCTTGCTGTGTTTCACAGCTGCATTCTTCTGCACCCTGTTTTTATCTGGGCACAAAGGTGATGGTGGCAGGGGGAGAATGGAAGGCTCTTGGAGGTTGTGTTTCCTAAAGCTACAAACAAAAGGTTTCAAAGACCTAGATCTGCCCTTCCAAACCACCTCCTTCTTCTCCCTTCCTTCTTTCCATTCTCCATTCCTTTCTTTACAAATATCGTTGAACACTTACCATAGCAAGCATATTTTTGTCTTCCACAGATACGGAAGAAAAGACAAACATGGTATTATACTTTGGCAAACTTATACTCTATGGGGGAGACACCACAGTCAGGGAAACAGAGAAATAAATCATTTCAGAGAGTGACAAGCGCTAAGCAGAAAAGTGGCTGGGTGACAGCATGCAGAGTGGCCGGGCGGAAGTGTGTGGGTGGGGGTGGGGGGCAAAGAAGGAGCTTCCTTAGAACTGGTAGCGACGGAAAACCTCTCTGAGGTCACTTTTGAACTGAGTGCTAAACAACAAGACAGACCCCATAGGTGAAGCCCTGAGGGTAGAGGGTACACGAAATATAGAAGTACTCTGGAGGGACATAAGTAGGGAAGTAAGAAGTCGAGAAATAAGTAGGAGACCAGCGTGGCTGTGGCACACTGAGCCAGAGGCGGGACAAACAGGCCGGGACCGGCTGCATCAGTGTGGAGCCTGGTGGGCCACACTGATGAGAATGAGCTTTACTCACAAAGCTAATCCTATAGCTGTCCCCCTTTGGATGTGTCATGTCACCCCTTTGAGTGTTATATTAGCTATTTATGGCTGTGTGACAGATTGCCCCAAGACTTAGTGCCTTAAAACAACAATACTCATGTATGAGCTTTCCCTTTCTGCAGGTCAGGAATTCGGGAGTGCCATAGCTGGGCAGTCCAGCTCAGGGTCTCCTGTGAAATCTCAACGTGCCCTCACTGAAGGTCTGACTTGGGCAGGACCGTCTGCTTCCCCCAGGGCTCACTCCTGCGGCTGACAGTTGGGTTGGTACAGCCTGTGGCGGGAGGCTGCAGTCCCTCTGCACTCTGTGAGCTGCTTGAGTGGCCTCATGACATGGTGGCTGTTTTGCCCCAGAGTGGGTGATACAGTAGAGCAAGACAAAGATGAGATATCTTTTGTGACCAACCTCAGACATCACACACCATTATTTCTGCAGTATCCTATCGGTTTCGCAGATCAGCCTTCTTTAAAGTGGAAGGGCTCTCTGAATCACACGGATGCCGGGTAAGGACCCTTGAGGACCACCTTGGAGGCTGCCAGCCACCGGTCCTTTTGCTTATATGTGCTTAAAGATATTCAGTCTGGATCATTTCTGAGGTGTTTTCTAATCCTAAAATTTTATGGTGGTCATTTCCATGGATATTTGTGTTCTAATAGGGATTCTGGTTTTAACGATGTCATTACAGCTATGAGTTAAGGGCACGAGAAGACGGAAAGAGAAATAGGATGTACAGTAGTAGAATCTCTTGGGCCCCTCAACTCAGACCACAGAAGATGCCACTAGGCTTCCACTCAAGCTGACGCAGTCCTGATTGTAGGGCCAGGGGACGCAGGAGAGCGCCAGACCTTTATGACTCACCTAGTTGTGAAGAGCTTTGCAAGACTGAACTTGCTGAATGTTTCTGACATACCAACGTTGTCTTCCCTGTTGCTCCTGGGACTTCTCCAAGCCACATGCATACCAGTGTTATCAGCAGGAAAATGTTATGAGGGGGCATCCTGACAATGTGGCATTGTCCTGCGGGATTTATGATCGGGTTTCAACAAATGACCTTTTATCCCATTTGTTTTTCCCTGGGTCGGTGGATACGCCTCAGCGAGGCTCATGGGGGATGTTTGGGAACACCTGCTTTCAGACTGCTTTTCTGTCGTGTCTCCAAGATTTCTGTGCACTTCTTTCTACCCTTGATTGGCACTGTCCTGGCAGTGTCCTGCACATGGAATGTTGTTTTAGGGAAGTCCTGGGGGCGGGGGGAGGGGGGTGTTGGCAGTAGAAGTCTTCCTCGTGAACAGCTGTGATTTGTGGCAAAGAATGTTTCATAGTTGAATTTGGCCCAGCGCAACTCCTCTGCAACTCAGCATGGGATGGGGTAATGTTGTAAAGACCCGGAGAAAAGAGAAAAGGATACTGTGTGTCAGCCTGGGTTAAGGAAAAAAGATCTTTCAAAGTTACATTCTTAAGGAAATATATCATGGAATCACATATGATTTTTCAGAAAACCTGGTTTCCAAACCTGAGGTCTTACTCTCTGTGTGACTTAGGCAGGGGCACGAAATCTTTACGTTTTTTCATCTGTTAAATAGAGATTTGCCTAGCAGAGTTGTTGTGAGGATCAAGAGAGAAGGTTATAGTTACTAAGAAGGACTTTTGAACACATTAGCTGATGCAGAGAAGGAGCACACGTAGCTAGGAACAAGGCTTTGCAATCTGCTAGCTAGGATTCCAATCTGGGCTCCGCAATTTTGCTGTGACTTAGTTCTGTGCGTCTCACACTTTAATGTGCACACAGATAACCTGGGGATGGTGTGGAGATGCAGGCTCCAATTCCATCGGTTTGGGGTAGAGCCTGATACTCTACGTTTCCAGGTGATGCCTGTGCTGCCGGCACACACTTCGAGGAGCAGGGAGTTAGACCCCATAAGCTAGTGATTCTCAGCCCGGCATTGCCCATTTAGAACCACCTGGGAGCTTTGTAGAGTTTCAGTATCTAGGTTGCATCTTAGACCAATTAAATCAAAATCTGAGGATGGAACACAGCATCAGTATTAGTGCTAAGAATTAATGAAGGCTTTATTAATCCATAAAATAAAAAAAATCATCTTCCCCTCATGGGCCTGTGCTGGGATTCAAACTTTATAAGGCTCCTGGTATAGTCTGTTTCATAAAAAAGCTATCAAGAACGTAAGGATACTATAGTGCTCTTGAGTTTGCAGAGCAATTTGTACATAAATTATCTCACTTAATTCTCAAAAAGAGCCCTGTGAAATGATTATATTTTTCAGATTTGGAGGGGTAAGTAGCCTGAACAAGAGTCCAGGGCCAAGACATATGGGACCGCTGGGACTCAAACCCAAGTCTGGTCACTCATTTCCGTGAACAACTTTGTGCCTACTACATATGGCTCTGCTAATGGGAACTGTTGCCTTCTTCCTTGGGATGTAAACCTGCCTGAATATATTATCTCCCCAAGGTAAGCTGTCCATCACTGAATTTCATCCACTTGGCAACACTCTGGATCCGATGCGTCGATGCAGAGGCTGAAGGACGGCTTTCATTTTCCTGAGACAGGAGAGCACTCTGGACACAGGACCATGAAAGCTGAGTGCGTCTCACCAGCTTCAGACACTCAATCTCCCTTTATTTCAGAAGGAAGGGGTGCCACCATGGGGCTCCATGTAGGATGAAGCGAAGAGAAATCACCTTTTTGTTGCGGAGGGATTCCCTTTTGCTCCTTAGTTTCAAAGGGGTAAATAGCCATCTGGGAACAACTGAGTGCCCCTGCATTCACTCTGACTCATGCCTTCTCCTTCTCCGTCTTCCCCTTGAGGAGGGAGAAGAGTTAAAGTTAGGAGAAGCAAGTGAGAAGTCACCTAAAAAAATCCTAGATGGATGATGGTTATGCATCTTTACCGGAGCTCTGAAAAGAATTTTGGGGTTTGCCTTTCTTTCTTTTTTTTCTTTTTTTCTTTCGTTCGTTTTGGAATCCTAAAAGGGGATGTGGTTCCTCTTTGGGGCAGGGCTGAGGTTAGCCATGGAGTTAGTGACCAGAAGTGCCTATGTTGTAGAAATCATGAAAGCAGCCTACTGGGATGGAATAATTTCAATTTGGATTTTAAAAACATCGCACACAAAGATCTCATCAGATGCCACCAGAGGCTGACATGGCACACCATGAAGATGCTGTCAGGGGATTTAAGGATTGCCGCGCTGGCACGCTCCCCTTTCCTGTTTCCAGCCCGATGATTGAGTGAAAAGGCTTTGGGGGCGGATCTTCCGCTTGGCAACTGCACCAAGTAATGGATAGAAAATAGTGTTTTGGATGTAATTGATGCCTTTTTTAGAATTGATAGAGACTAAGAGAGTTCTTATTCATTCTGGGGAAAAAGGGAATTAAATGGAAATACCCGTGTTATTTAAGAAGCCATTGGAACACACAACACAGGGGAATTTATCTTCTAGTTGCTGACAACCTAATGTATGTTTACTCTCCTGTCACAGACTTAGGATAATGGATCCAGAGCTGAAGAGCCTGCTAATTTCTTCTCAGAGATCATCCTTATCATAAAAATAACATTTCCTTTTTCTAAAGGTGGGGAGATATTAAGACACTTTGGATAGTCTCTTTTGTTCTGGCTGGGTCACCAGAACACCCACATGATCGATTAGTGGATATTTTGATTAGACCAGTGGTAGCTGCTCTGTCCTTACAGGAGGGTAACAAAACCTTCTGAGAAGTGAGAGAGCAAGCTCTTGGCTCTTTTGATGTGTGGCTCAAAGTTATTACGACATCCGACGGGCTGAAGTTGCCCAACTGAGGTCAGTTGTCAGAAAATGAGCGTATCCGTCCCTGAAAGGAAAAAATCATAAGAGTCAGTGTTCTCTTGGCTGAAGAACCCTAGCTTAGTAGTAGGAACCGGATCATCACAAGACAGCTGGTTCTGGGCTCATGGTGGAATATCTCCTGCTCTTGGATGCCTGGAATAATAAGTATGTCTTTGGTAAAATGTATGCACTTTTTTGTACTTGCTTTCATTTTTGTGCATATATTATAAAAAAGCTATAGTGTTGGGAGCCCACATCTAGTCTGTGAGGGTCATCCATGGTGAGTGTGGCCCCTCTTCAAAGCCTAGCATGGCACTTTCCGTGGACCTGCCAGACAATGGGTCTCTGATTGGTGGGAAACTAGGAGCAGTGCACACTCTTTTGTAGGAGGCAGATTTCCTCACAGATTTTGGACTTATCTTGGGAGGGAGAGAAAAATGCACTTCTTTCAATTTGTGGGATAAGGCCTGGGAGTCATAATTTGAACACACAAGAAATATGATCGTAAGCTGCACCCTAAGCCAGTGAAGTGGGGCGTATCAATTATCCTTGACTGTGGAGCAGCCAGATTTCCCAAAGGCATGTTTAATCAAGAGAGAGCAGCACACTTTCCACTAACCCTCCAACGTCTTTTTCTTTGCAAAGTTTTCCAACAGCAGCAGTTTTCAAATATTTGCCGACAGAAACCTAGAAGGTCATTGTAGCCTGTGGATTTTTCTCTGCATGAAACAGCCACTCGAGGGTTGTGAACAGAAGAATGACACATTTTGGCTTATGTTTTAATACTGTGTTGCTCCCACCACGATGCTGAGAGGAGATTATGGGGTGGGAGGGAGAAGACTGGAAACAAGGAGACTAATTAGAAGTTATCACAGCCGTCCAAGGGAGAGATGACGGTGGTGTGGGCCGAGCGGTTGTGACGGACCAGCTGAGAGAACCTGAGGCCGAATGTGTGTGGCACAAGCCATCAGTGCCCTCTCTGTTCCTCAGACCTACCTTAAATAACGCTGCAGACAGCTTCCGGCTACCTGCATCAGTACCTTGTGTCTGAAGGCTTGTTCTCAGGACCTTGGAAGATCACCTTGCCCACGGTGACTGGCCAGGGCCACCACCCAAGGGCTCCCTGAGCATCTGATTGGTTGTGCAGGGACCCCGCCCAACATTACTTCCAAATAAGGGACCCACTTGGCAGCAAAAGGGGAGTGAGGTGGGCACATGGCCGTGGAATCATAGTACCTTCTCACTGGGCCTGAGGGGACAATAGGACAGCCTCTTAAAGGGCACAGCTGGGTCCCTAGCTGAGAGATGACAGTCTGTAGAGAGGAAAGCCCTGTCCTTCACTGAGTGGGCTCAAGTTTGGGGCCCTGGACCCAGAGCATCAGCAACACCTGGGAGGTTGTTATTACTAGGAACGCAGAATCCTGGACCCTGCCTCAGACATCTGTGTCAGAATCTCATGGCAGGGCTGGGAAATCCAGCATCAGCCAGCTGTCTCGCTGGTCTGGTGCACACTGAGGCGTGGAAAGCCCTGCGTTCTATGGTGCTGTATCTGCGACAGGAAAAACACGTAAGGCCGGGAATCGAAGGTGGAAAGAACGGGCTGGCTCACCAGTCCTCCCAGGAACCCACTTTGGGAATTTGTGCTTCCTGTTCCTGCAACTTTAGGTTCTGCTGGATTAGGGGTCCCGATTCCCAGGGGAAGGACGGCCCCACCAGGAGGACGTGGGCGAGTCCCACTAAGTTTGTAGCTGTAGCTAGCACCTTGTAATCACAGGCTTTTTATGCCAGTAGATCAACAGGTGAAGAAAGGAGCGGCCACACACCCTGACTGTTTTCAGGGATTGGGTTTCTGCTACCTAATGGGGATGGGAAGGGTGTGTGAGGAGCACCAGAAAATTCAAGCAGCCATAGCCGACAAGGGCATGCTAACCAGGGACTCAGACCCCGGGAAGGGAGAGGGTGAGGACCGCCCCACTCTCACAGGGTAAGTGCCTGAACCCTACAGAAATCCCGTTGAGAAAGAGAAATCTGGAACAGGTGGGGGGAGGGAGAGAATGCTCATCATTGGAAGTCTCAGTCTCAAGTGTAGCAGTAGAGGCAGGGCAGCCCTCTCAGCCTCCTGCTGTCTGGCTTGTTTCTCTGTAAAGGGGTGGGGACCGGCCACTACCCTGAAGAAACAGTGGCAGGACAGAGTGCACAACAGGAGGTGTGGGCAGATCTGCGTGTCACAGCTGCTGGGCTGTGACAGACTCTGTCAGTGGCCCAGCCGTGACCCTTGGGCCCTGTTGCTTGGGCGTGCTTGGCAGGACTTCCACTTACCCGGACCCCTGATGGGCCTGTGACCTTCTGGAACTGTGGGAAGCTGCTCTGCTGTGTGTGGGACAAGCTGGAAGTGCTGGGAATTACAGTCCTCAGCAGCCACTCCCAACCGGTGATCGATGGCAGCTGATGTATAAATAGCACAGCTTTCTCAACCCTTGAGTGGGTATTTTACACTATTTCTTAGAATTTCCCCTTGGAATTAAGCTCTAATTGCCCACCAAGGCAGCTGGGTTAATGAGGTATCTGTACCAGCCGGAATCAAATCACAAGACTGAACCACAAAGTAATTTGGGCAGGAAAAGTTGGATATTACAGAGAGAATTATTATATAATTATATAACTATTATATAATTGTATCATATTATATTATAATCCCTTCTTATATACTATTTATAATATAAGAGGGGATTTGGAGTAACAAGATTGGATAGTGTGATCTAAAGAGACCCCTAAAGAATATGAAAATAGTAGACGTGAGGAACAGCAACTACCCCTGGGGGCCAAGGCAGACCACCCAAAGAAGTAAAAAACTGGAATAAGAACACCTCGCTGTACCCATGGATCACAGGATGGTGGAGAGGGCCCTAGGGTGCTATGCCATGGAACTTTCTGGGAATTTGCCATCTGTGTTGTCAGAGGGAGCTGTCTAAGACAGGTTTCATCCCATAGAATTTACCTCAAAATTTTCCTAGAAGTTGCCAGAGGAAAATGTCACAGAGAGGTGACCGATTGGTGGCATTCCACTCCAGAGCGGTTCAGGGGAGATCCAGGGGAAGCTGGACGCTGCTGGTCTCTGGATGTGGGGGCTGGCGCTGAAGAAGCCGTCTGCACTGCAGGAGACTGCCTGCTGCTGGAGTTGCTGGGAGAGCTGGAGGAGCCTGGGGAGAGGAGAGCACTGGAACTAGAAAATAAAACTTTTTACTCCTCCATTGTCCCTCCAGCACCCTCTACTGTAAAAGCTTAATATTGTGCCAGCTGGCACAGGAGAAATATTTACAGGGCCCTTGTTTAATATTGCAGAGCAGGCAATGAAGGGTGAATTTGGAACTGTTAGCATGATACTCTATGTTGATTCCTTCCCTACCCTATCTCTTTTCTTCACCCACATATCTGCTATTCCTAAATTCTAAATAAAATACAATTGTCCCTTGGAATGCACATGGGGATTGGTTCTAGCCCCCTTCCCACCCTGTGGACACCAAAATTTGTGGATGCTCAAGTCCCTTCTGTAAAATGGTATAGTATAACCTATAAACACTCTCCCATATGCTTTTAATCGTCCCTAGATTACTTATGATACCAAATACAATGTAGATGTTATGTAAATACTTGTTACAATATATTGGATTTTTATTTGTGTTTTTTGTTGTCATTGTATTGTTATTTTTATTGTTTTTTTCCTTCAAACATTTGATCTCCAGTTGGTTGAATCATGCATGCAGAACTCATGAATAGTGTACTTGCACTTGAATTCTGACTCAGGGTTTGCTTTTGGGAGAACACAAGCTATGTACTGAAAGTAGAGCTAATAGGATTTTCTGATGGATTACATTTGGGATATGAGAAAAACAGAGGAGAAAAACAGAGGAGCCAAGGATGCCTCCAATGGCTTGGGCTTGAACAATGGGAAAAATTTCTTTTTATAACATTAACTTTTTCAATTCAAGAATATGATACATCTTCCATTTTCTCTGAAAAAAGTCTTTGAATCTTTCACTGGGCTTATTCCTAAGCATTTAGTAGTTTTGATGCCATTGTAAATGACACATTTTTAAGTGTTATTTTCTAATTGTTGTTAGTATAAACAAATACAATTGACTTTTTAATATCCAGTCATCTTGGTAATTTAATAATTTAGCTCTAGATTTTGGGGAGACTTTCCAGATATGCAATCATACTATCTGTGAAAAATTACAATTTTTCTCCTTCTTTACAATCTTTATGTTTTATTTCTTTTCGTTGCCTTTTTGCAAGGTTAAATAGGTTGTCCAGTATGGTGATATATACAATATCCATGTTTTTTTCTCAAGCTCAGAGAGAAACACCTTCATCATTTTGTTGTTAAGTATGATAATACTTAAACCTACCTTACTGTGGATTTATTGTACACACTATTTATTGTATTAAGGATGTTCCTTTCCATTCCTAGTTTGCTAAGATTGTTTTACCTCAGATGATGAACTTTATCATATGCTGTGTTTGTCTCAATTGAGGGGACAATTTTATTTCTCTTTTTTTGTTAATTCTCTCCCAGTGTCATGCTAAATAAAAAGCCTCCATATGTATCCCAGGAAGTGATGAATACTCTACACTGGGATCAAAATTATGTTGAGTTTCTATCATTGTCCCCCCTCCCTACCTTTCTCTCTCTCCGGGACCTTTTGAATGCCGTGTTCTTTTGGGAGGACGACTGGCTTTTGCTTTCTGATGCATCTTCCTGACCTCAGTGTCTGCAGCACTAGCTTTAGGCCCAAATTCCTAAAGTCCTTCAGATTCTTAGCCTTTGAGGATTCAAAACCAAAACCATTTTCCTTCCACAAAAGCCCTTGCTTGCAGACAAAATTTTAACTTTAAAAATTATTTTTACCATTTTATAATTGTACTAGCCAAGTTTAGGCATAAAAAGTAAAGCATTTGACTTTTCATCTTCAGACTTTGTTCTTCTGTTGGGGCAGCAGGCTTCAGCTTCAATACGTAGTATTTCTAATGTGACTGTTGGAAAGCGAAAAATGAATCGCCAAGGGAAAACATAATATAAATATTGTAGTGCTATTTATTCACTCTGCTTTCATAGCAATACGAATTAGTAGGGGCCCAGGTAGGAATGCACTGCAATTGTCCAGGTGACGAACGGTGGTGGCTTGGTCTGGAGAGATGGCAGTAGAGAGAAGAGAAATGGTTGTGTTCAAGGCGTGTTTAGGAAGTTGAATCAGTTTAACTTGGTCTCTGATTAAACTTGAAGAGCGCTGAGGATGAGGAAGGAGTCAGGAGTGGTGCTTGGGATTCCGGATGGTTTGGGGACCCATTTTCCTTACGCAGTTGGAGAAAGAACATCTTGAGTTCAATTTTGGACACATTGGGCCTGGCTGTGCAAAGATGTCTGACACTCAGCTGTACTGCAGGGCGAAGGCCAAAGGCTCAGAGCAGCCTGGGCAACAGGGAAAATCTAGCAGCAAACACACAGGCGCTGACTGAAGCCACGGAAGCAGATGGACTGGTCCAGGGGGAAAGTGGAGACAGTGAAGAGAGGAAAAGACTGAGGGCTGAATCCTATGGAATTCCAACTCTAAATTAAAAATGTGTTTAAGTGAAAAACACCGGGTTACTAAATTATACATACCATATTATATAATTTTTGTAAAAAATCTTATGTTTGTACTTAGACTGACTTTCAGCTGTACATACCCAACGGTGTAGTAATCAACAAACCTTGGTTAATGCCTCTGCTTTGTTATTTTTAACATCACTCAATTACGCATTTTTTAAATAAAAAAGACTGGAAGGACAAACAGTAGTTCTCTAGTTGATGGGATAATGGATAATTTTTCTCTTTTTATTTCTCTGTATTTTCTAGATTTTCCATTAACACGTCTTTAGTACTTTGTTTCTAGTACTTTAGTATTAGGGATGAAGTGTGTTTAAAATATAAAGATTTGGGGTTAAGTCTGTGATTCTGAAACCTAGTCGATCCTCAGAATCAGCTGAGGAGCTTTTGCACAGTGATTCCTCAGGCCCCAGACCAGCTGTGGGGAACCTGAATCTCTGGGGGCGGGGGGAGGTTCAGTCATTGGTGTTGCCCCGAGCAACTGATGGTTGATGAGATTGAGAACTGTCTGCACCGAATAGTTTCTAATGTCCAGTCTATATGTTTCATGATGTCTGTACTAGAATGGAATGTAAAGAAAAATTAGCCAAAGGAGGAAGTTTCTAATTTGTAAATATTAGTTGATCTAAATTATAAAATTAGCTAAAATCTTAAGTATTGAATAATGGTCAAATGAAGAGATGATTATTCTCACTGCAAAGAGATTCAGTGTGAGATGTCTTTAGGTAGGGAAGCTCTCAAATTTATAGGTGAATTCATCCATAACTGTCAGGAGTATATCTGCAACCTGAACCCGAAAGCCAGACCCAGCTGCAACCATACAGAAGGTCCAGGCAGCTCTCAGCCACAGCCATCCCTAACAAGCAGAAGAAGAGTCATCCACCGTTTGGGATGAGTTGAAATGAAAGGTCAGATCTTTAACAAACGGATCAAAGTATTTGTGTTCATTGCACTCAGTTTTAAAGATGATGAAAAGAAACTTTAGATCTCAGCTAAAAAAGAGAGAAAATGTATTGCTATTTTGTGTTAATGACAGTTAATTAAAACAATTTAATAGGATGGCTCCAAAAACAAATGAACAAACAAAAAAGCCAAAAATAGAAAACACAGACATTTCGGACTTTCCTTACAGGCAGCCTCAGTTGACCCCATTTTGCCTGAACAGGTGTCAAGCTCGAGAGAGAGACATAGCAGAGTCTGGCTGTGTATTAGCACCACCTGGGCAGCTTTTTAGAGCTATACCCAGATCTGGACTCCACACAGATCTAGAAAATCAGTACTTCCACAGCTGGAGCCTAGACACTGGACTTTTTTTAAGTTCCCAAGTTATTTTAAAGCACGGTTAGGGTTGAGAACTTCTGAACCTTAAACCTAATTGCGTGTTTCCCTTCCCTCGCAGTTGGTTGCTGTTCTACACTTTGCTTCCTAATTCCAGCCGTTTCTAACATTCCTCCTCTATCCCTTGGTAGCAGAGAGAGGTCTGGGGCTAGGGGTTGGAGTGGGGGCCAGGGACAGCTTCACCGGCCTGTGATGTATGCTGCCACACAGGGTCCCCTGCTCAGGACAGCCCCAGGCTTGGTTTAATGTTCCACTGCCCTTGTGTCATGTTGAAATTCTCGATTTCATCTTTGAACTTCTGTTCTGTAAGTGAAGTCCAATGGGACAGTGGGGCTTGCTCGTGGAGAAAGATACAAGCCATCTGCCACCCTGCCTGCGTAGAGTGTTCTCAGCGAGACTCAAGTGAGTACAGGTGAGTAGTCCGGGGGCGGACAGCCCTGGGGGGCCCCACTTTCCATTCCATCCAGAACTTGCCTCAAACGTAGAAAGAAGACAATGGCATGTTCAGAAACACAGAAGACTGAGGAACTCTATTATATCCTTTCTCTTTATATTACTTCCCTGCGTCAGCTAACCATTTATGCTGGAAATGATGACATCGAAGGAAAGAAAACATTCCTTTTCCTTTCTGTTCTTCCTTACTCATCACAAAGCCTCAGGTACAAATGTGCAGGCATCAAGCAGTAAAATAAAAACAGTAGAGTTTCTTTTGTGCGGAGTTTCCAATGTTTGGGAAGAACAGAATACATACACATGTATAAGCTATGAAATACTTTGTGTTCAATTTTGGTGGTTTACATAGGAGTTAAACACCCTTATATTTGCATTTTTAAGTTCTTTTTTTTTTTTTTCTCGAGACAGGGTCTCACTCTGTTGCTTGAGTTAGAGCGCAGTGGCGTCATCCTAGCTCACAGCAACCCCAAACTCCTGGGCTCAAGCAGTCCTGCCTTCATCTCCTGAGTAGCTGGGACTACAGGCATGCACCAGCAATGCTTAGAGCATTTTTCTATTTTTTGGTAGAGACAAGGCCTTGCTCTTGCCCTGGCTTGTCTCAAACTCCTGAACTTAAGCAATCCTTCTGACTTGGTCTCCCAAAGTGCTAGGTTTACGAGGGTGAGCCACTGGCTGGTTCTTTTTTTTACTGACCCGTGCTAATTGTACATATTTATGGGGTACATAGTGATGTTTCAATACATGCAATGCATAGTGATCAGATCAGGGTAATTAGCATATACATCATCTCAAATCTTTATCACTTATTTATTGGGAACATTCAACATCCTCCTCCTAACTGTTTAAACTATGTAGTGTATCATTAACAGTCATCGTACTGTGGTAAAGAACACTAGAACTTACTCCTCCTATCCAGCTGTAATTTCGTGTCCTTAACAAATCTCTCTCTATCCCCACCATCATCTCCCTACCCTTCCCAGCCTCTAGTATCTTCTGTTCTACTTTTTACTTCTTTGAGATCAAATTTTTCAGTTTCTACATGTGAGTGAGAACATGCAGTGTTTAACTGTCTGTTCCTGACTTATTTCACTTAACATAATGTCCTCCAGTCCCATCCGTGTTGCCACAAAGGACAGGATTTCATTCTATTTTACGGTTGAATAGTGTTCCATTGTGAATATAGATGCCACATTTTTTTTATCCATTCATCTATTTTTGGACACTTAAGGTTGATTTTATATCTTGACTATTGTGACTAGTGCTACAGTAAACATGGGGTGCAGATATCTCTTCAATATGCTGATTTCCTTTCTTTTGGATATATGCTCAGGAGCAGGATTGCTGGATCATATGGTAGTTCTATTTGTAGTTTTTTGAGGAATCTCCAACTCTTCTCCATAAGGGCTCTGCTAGTTCCCATTCCCACCAACAGTGTATTAGATATAAGAGTTCCCTTTCCTCCACATCCTCACCAGCATTTTATTTTGGGAGTTTTTTTGTTTTTTATTTTTGGATAATAGCCATCCTAACTGGGTTGAGATGATATCTCTTTATCATTTTGAATTTCATTTCCATGATGATTAGTGATGTTGAGCATTTTTTCCCATCTATTTGCTGGTCATCTGTATGTCTTCTTTTGAAAAACACTTATGTTATTTGCCCACTTTTTAATTGGATTGTTCAGTTTTTGTGCTGTTGAGAAGTTTGAATTCCTTGTGTATTCTGGATGTTAATCCCGTTGGATGAGTAGTTTACAAATATTTTCTCCCGTTCTGTGAGTTGTCTTTTCACTCTGCTGATTGTTTCCTTTGCTGTGTGAAATATTTTTAGTTTGCATATAAAACTGGAATTGCACAATGAAAAGATGAACATTAAAATTTATGTTCATAATTTCAATTTTTAATTTTTCTTAACTTAGAACCACATTAGACAGCAAGTTTAAAACATCATGACAAGTTGAAAGAGATTGCAGGAGAAAAGGAAAATCACTTTTCTTCCTGCTTTTTGAACAAGGGGCCCCACATTTTCATTTGTACTGGGCCCGGAAAATTATGTAGCTGGCCCTGGTGGGGACTGTAGGACGTCAGCTAGGAACAAAAGTGCCCCCGTCCCTGATCTCCACCAACTTATCTCCCACAAGCTCTGAGGAACTTGGCCTGAGGGACCACAGGCTCACAGCCTCCCAAGAGCTGAGAGTCACTCCCGGTGGAGATTTGACCCAGCAACAGAAGACGCTGGGCTCCAGCTCCACCGCCGCCGGAATCTTGACTGCCTGACTGTTTCCAGACAGTCCAGGCTGCAGGCAGAGAATGATAATGAGCAGTTCCCTTCTGAGGATGAGCTAAGTATGGGCAGGAAGGGTAATCATTAGCAGCTCTCTTGTGGATACACTAAGGCCAGCAAAAATGTCTGCAGACAAGTAATTTGGCTGGGCGTGTTTTGACAATAAACTCAAACCAGACAGGAGGTGGGGTTGGGTGTAGGGAGAATGTGGAGGGGGAAGCCACGGACTCTACAGGAAAAAATGACTAGGCTCCTTCATCGCCTCAAAGAGCACACACCCCCATGGAGACGGTGTGGGCTAGTGGGGAAAGCCCTGGGCAGAGCATCAGCCTCTAGGGATCTCAGCTCAGCTCTGCCGCTGGCCAACTGAGCTTCTGCTAGCATCCTTATCCCATGTCTGCCAGCCTGGACTGAGCCACATGCTCAGGATGCAGTGGCTGGAAGAAGGACCCAAGCTTCAGGCACCACTTTCCTGCCTTACTCAGATGGAGGGTTCCTAGGGTAGTGGCCTGCAGTTTGGGCATAAATGGGTGAATGTGCCCATAGACTGTCAGACTGAGGAGATGGGCTCTTCCCCGGGCACAGGCATGAGCAGGTTGGGTCTGAACTGAAGACCCCTCAGGCACCTGCTGTCATTCCTGAAAACTGTAAGCTCATTTCACTTTGAGCTCTAGCTGTCTGGACTAATTATCCACTTTTAGATATCCACAGATTAGCGTGTGTGGTAGGACATGTTACTCAGGCATAATAAGGCTGGTCACTAGGGAACTGAGGAATGTAAACTCATATTTTCCATCACGGATACTGACAGGTGGTATTCGTGTCAGCCACTCTGAACCTCTGCTCCTAAGAGTGCTGCTCACCGGGTGCCCCTGCCTCTGGTCTTTGTAGAGAATGTTTCCTGTGAGGCCTGGAGCATTGCTTTAGTGTGTGTTATTTATTACTGTAGTTGTTATTTTCATAGTAGAGATTTGAATCTCATGGACTGGAATCTATCAATCCAGCAGTGTTAACTGAGCACCTACTATACATTAGGAACGTTCTTTTGTCTAGACTATGGATCACAGAGAAGTCTGAAATGGTCTTTGTCATAAAACAGTGTTGTTCTCAATTACTTTTTTTATTTTGCTCTCTCAAGGAGAAAAATTTAATTTAATTTAATTTCTCCTTAACAAAAGAAATTGAATAATAAGGAATAAAATTCTGTCAGGTAGGGTTCAGCTTGAGAGGGCTGCAAACCACTGTACTGTCTAAGATGTTTTTCGTACTTCCCAGGAACTGGCTCTCACCCTCACGGGGGCAGCAGCTGTCATCCCCAGGGAGAAAGTGTGCCCCTGAGGACCCACTGCATGATCCAGTTGAGAGAGACAAGAGAAGAGGCAGCACTGCAGGATGATAAAAGCCCAAAGTTGAGAATCAGACTCCTTGGGCTTGATTTGGCATAAATGTTTCTACTCCTCTATTTCCTCACGTGTAAAACAGTCCCGTAATGATTCCCCACGGGGTTATGTAAGGGTTAAATAAGATGATACTTACATGGTACTTAGTAAAATCTCTGGCATGAAGCAAGCACTATGCATAATACTTTTCATAAAGAGTAGTTTGGGACCAAAATCTGTATTAGTTATCTATTGCTGCATAATAAATACGTTGCCCAAATTTAGCCATTAAAGCAGCAAACATCATCTCACACAGTTTCTGAGGGTAAGGAATTTAGGACCAGCTTAGCTTGGTGGTTCTGCTCAGGGTCTTTTGTGAGGTTGTCATCAAATGTAACTGCCTCGGAGACCACTTTCTTAGCACTGCTATTCTGTATTTTATGTGATAAAAGAAACAGCGCTTCAAAATTCAGACGTTGTTGAGGACCCTTATTTGTCAAATTACGCTCTGTTAGACAACGTATCCTGTCTTTTGAGGACCTGCTAGAGAAAAGCATAAGAAATAGCTGGACTTTTCTGAGTTGTCACTTAAGGGTGCTCTAAATTATGTCATAATCAGATTTTACTATCTGTATTGGCATCCAGAAAGCAATTGTGTAGGATTTCTAATGTGTGTATGTATAAGCTTCGTGCCTGGCTCCATTGGATGTCCCTTTTCAAAAATTTTGTATTTTCCACTCTCTCCTTATTTTAAGTTTTTGTTTTATTTTATTTGTTCTCATAAACTTCCTTAATCTTTCTGGAACAAGACAATTAATAAATAATTAAGCAAAACAACATGTATAACTATCTATACATAAGTACATTAAAATATAGATAATCTAAGAATACATTTTAAAAGGATATAGTGAAATGTTAAATTGAAATGAACACTACCATTTACAAAGGCATGAAAATGTAACAAAATATGTGCAAGATCAGTACATTAGAAACAATAAAACGTTGCTGAGAGAAAACAAGGATGACACGGATTAGAAAGCTCAGTATTATATTAAGATAGCAATTATCCCAAAATTGATGTAAAGACTCTACACAATCCCAATCAAAACTACATCAGGGCATTTTCCTGTAGAAATTGACAGGCTAATTCTAAAATTTATATAAATGAAGAGGACCTGGAATAGCCAGAAGAATTTTGAAAAAATTACAAAATTGGAGGATATATCCTACCCTATTTCAATATTTACTCTAAAGCTACCATGGTCAAGACAGTATGGTATTGGTGCCAGGTTAGAAATACAGACCAGTGAAATATAATGGAGAGCCCAGAAACAAATGCAAATATGGTGCACAATTGATTTCAAGTAAAACTACCAAGGTAATTCATTGGGGAAAGAGTACTTTCAGTAATGGGGCTGGCACAATTGGCTATCCATATGCAGAGAGATAGAGAGGGAGATCTCAACCCTTACTTCACACTATACCTATAAATTAGCTCAAAATGGATCATAGAACTAAAAAAGAAGAACTAAAAGTAAAACTTTAAGGAAAGAAAGAACAAAAAATTTTTGTGACCTTGGGTTACGCAAAGTACATGAAGCACAAATCATATAAGAAAATACACTGCAGACTTCATCATAGTTTAAACTTTAGCTCTTCCAAAGACACCGTTACGACAATAAGAAGGCAAGCCACAGGCTTGCTTTGTTTTCCAGAAATATCTGGACACTTATACACTGCTGGTAGGAATGTAAAATGCTGCAGCCACTTTGGGAACTAGTCAGTCAGTTTCTTGTTAAGTTGAACATGCATTTACCATTCCACCATTCCACCCAGCAATTCCTCTTCTAGGTTCCAACCAAGAGCAATGGACACACACACGTACACACAGACACATGAATGTTTAAATAGGCTTCATTTTTAATAGCCCGAAGCTGCGAACAACCACTGACTGGTGAATGGATGAGCAAATGGTAACCTGTGAGCACTTTGGCGCAGGACAAGCCAGAGTTGTGCTGCTTGTCGTTGCCCAGAGGTTCCTGATGGGATCAAGACCCTGCTGCCCTCGGTGGCGGCCCACACACAGCTCTCCTTGCAAACCTTCCTTCTCCTTCCTTCTCCTTCCTTGTCTCACTCCTCTCTGCCCTGCCAGCAAGTCCTGGATCACCCCCAAATAAACTGCTTGTGCTTAGACCCTTGTCTCAGGATCTGGGGCAATTCAGCTCAAGACAGCTCTGCTTGGTTAGGAGTTTTACTGTGGTTTCAAAGCATTCTTTGTCCCCTAACTATCCCTGAGGGAAATCTGTGGTTAGGATTCCCCAGTGGCTTTTCACATGGTGTGTGGCTTCGGTCACAATGAAGGCTGAAGTGCCAAGGTGACATGTGGGAGCAGTAGTTTGCAGACTTTGCTCTAAACAGAAATTTTCTACCGTAACTAGGACTTGGGGACCCTTCTCTGTTACCCCTGTACATGTGACATTGGACACATTAAAGCTAAAGCTAGGCAGGAAGCAAGCTGTACACTTTCTCTCTTTGAGAAAAAATGGCCTTGTTTTTCGCTGGGTATAATTCTAGGCAGATTTCCATGGTGACATATTTAATTATTTAAAATTTGTTGAGCACCTGCCATGTGCCTGGCACTGTCCTGGGCGCTGAGACCAAGAGATGAAAGGGGAGGGGAGGAGAAGGTGGAGATGAGGCTAACAGGTAAGACAAATAAACAAAATCAAAATATGCAGCAGGTACAGAGGCGCTGGGTCCTGACCTAAGTGTGACAGGAGAGTCAGGGAGCTTTACAGTGATGCTGAAGCCAAGTTTTTTTGTTTGTTTGTTTGTTCGTTTTGTTTGAGACAGCGTCTCAATCTGTTGCCCAGGCTAGAGCACAGCGGCATCGTCATAGTTCACTGCAGCCTCAAACTCCTGATGACGCTGAGTTTCAAAGGGCTAACAGGAGCTCATCAGGTGGGAAAGGGAAGTGAGGGCATTCTAGGCTGAGGAATTAATGTGTCCAAAGGCACAGAGTGCCTGCGAGCGTGGCGCACTCAGCCACGCCGATCTGCAAGACGGCCGGAGGGCAGAGGTCTCGTTATGAGCCACAAGCGGAGGAAGGGAACAGAGCTGCGGATAGGGCCTGGCTGATGCCTCCTGGACTCTGCTTCAGAGGCAATCCTGTACAGAGGGCTGGCAGGTATGGGCACCAAAGAGGCCAGGTGAACACGTGGAATGCCCACGACTGGAGAGCCAGCTTAACTCTCACACTCGGCTACAGTGGAGTGAAGGGGTTTTGTCCCATACCATGAGTTGAGGGAGTCAGGTCCTTGGAACCGAAGACACTTGGAAACACACACACACCTGCTGCGCCTTCTTTTCCTCAGTCCCACCTGAGCCATCCCTCTACAGCTGCCACTCACGCAACCGTGGCTCTCTTTCTTTCCCTCCTGCACAGAGAGGGAAACTCTCTCCAAAAGTCTTTAAAGATTTCTAAACAATGACAGGGTCTTGGCTGCCCATGTCCTGAGCTGTCAGGCAACACTCTCAGCTCTTCATGGGAAGGATTGTGAGGAAGCCTCATGCATTACTGTCCATCTCCCCTCCCCCTCTGACAGCATCGGTCGTTCCTGCCAGATGGCCCTGATGTGCTTTACAAGACCGCAGGCAGTTTTGCCTGCCAGAGTACTCAGATTTAGTATTGATGGCGTTAAGGAGATTATCTTCTAAATGCTAATGTCAGGCAGACACCAGAACCACCCAATCAGATTGCTTGGCATTGATGCAGCTTCTTGAGGGGACTCTGCCAAGGTTAAGAGCCCCAAACCCTACAGTTTTTCCATATTGAAAGGTGTCCACACACACTTCACTTGTACCTTGAGAAGCAGCCTGCAGGATGGAAGCCAGAGCTTTGACAGCCACGAACCTCCCCGACTACCTCTGTTCAGACCTCGAAAATTATGAAGCAGCATCAGGGTTGCTTTTCTTGGCACCCTGAGGAAGAAGTGAGATTCAGGACACTGGATGAGCAACTTACCTTCTCACTCCTCAGCTCAAGAAGGTGGACGCCAGTGGAAAAGGTGCTTTCTTCCTCCCTCCTTCTTTCTGTCCTTGCCTCCCTCCCGTGAGCTAATTCTGACACCCAGGAACATAAAACAAGCAGCACTTGGTCTCGCCATTAAGAAATGTGCAGCATCTTCAGGGAGGAAGGGCAAACAAAAGCACCAGAGGGTCGTCCTGCCCTGTGCTCACAGTGCGGAGACAGACCTGGGCACCACTGGGTGCTGCGGGGAACACAGACTCCCCACCCCCATTGCCCGCGTCGGGACGCCCCTTCAACCAGATCGCCAGGTGACTCCACGGACACTGAAGTGTGAGAGGCTTTGCTCTGTGGCTTTAAAGCAGTAGGATATGCTCCCTAAAGCTCCTGGGCTGGAAGGAACATGAAGACGCCTGGAATAAGGGAGCCCACGGCAGGCTCTACGGAAGCAAGCAAGCAGCTTTGACGAGAGCGCAGTATAAACTAGGGCAGCAGAGAAGAGACTGCAGAAAAGTCTGCGCAGAGAGTGACCGGGACTCTAAAGTCAAGTGACGAGAGAGCTCTGAAACAAAAGTGAAAAAAAAAAAAAATTCAGGTTCTGGTTCCAGAACCTGTCTATGATTTTCTAACCATTTGACATTGGCAAAAATCTCAGTTTTTCATCAGTAAAACGGGGATCATGATACCTGCCTTGCTGACTTCACAAGGTGCTCGTAAATATCAGGTATGTTAACATGTATGAAGAGGAATTATAAGTGGCAAAGAGCTTACAAATGCACATTTTAGTTAAGACACTAGACAAACGGGCAGGAGTGGATGGTAAAGCAGTTTACAAGAGATGCGTGGAAGCAGTTTTTCAATTTGGATAATGCCCATGCTCTTAGAACAATGTTCTCAAACTTTCCTGTGGACCAGAAACCTGAGCCCGTCTCCAGAGTTTCTGACTCAGCAGGTCCTGGCTAGGGCCCATGGATTCGCCTTTCTAACAAGTTCCCCATTGCTGCTGATGCACCGGGATCCACATTTTGAGAACCAGGGCTCTAGAAGGCATAAGATAAAAAACAAAAAAACAAAAACAAAAACAAAAACATTTACGGGGGCTCGATGACAGCCTGGTTTTCTATTCTGACATTGGAAATGTTTCTCCTGGTAGCCTTCACGCTCAGAGCAAGGCCATGGAAGGTGAACTCTTTAGTGTTCCAAGACAGAAGTGTGGCTTCTTAGGGCAAGGACGTTGTGTGTGGGAGTGGAGCAGGGGCAGGTCCCCTGAGCAAAGCAGCAGGTTGGGAGCACCTGGTGACCACTGTCTAAATGAGGACTTCATCCCTAGAAGCCCAGTGCAATCTCAGTTGGTCCAGATACTGAAACCCCAAAGTCCTACGGGACAAGGAGATCCTGGGTCTGAAATAAAATCTCCAATCCTCTCCCCCGAATAGGAAGAACCACTCAGAAGATATTTTCCAGACTTTTTCGATATGAGAACACTTCAACCAAAAATATACAACAATAGGTCAATTCCATCCTTTCTTTTACAAACATTTATTGAGCACCAACTATATGCTGGGCATAGGCTCTGAATGCTTCATCCTGATATAATCTTGTAACAACTTCCTGACGAGTAAACCACGATCCCCAGGGCTTCTCAGTTCCCTTCACGAGTTCGTCTTTGCCTCCTGCTCATTTGCGTTGCTCAGTCACTGGTTTCTCATGGAGCATCCACAGGCTCTGTTCCAGGTTTGGGGCACGGACGCAGATGACTAAGACCCCGTCATTGTCTAGAGGAAGGTCAAGGACAACAGGGGAGATGAGGCATGCAGATGAATAATGACCATGCAGCCCAGGAAATCAGTGGTTTAGGAGGGTAACAGATAAAACATCAGGGGAGTCTGGGGCAGGAGAGATGACGACCAGCCGTGGGCTTCGTCAGTTCGTGGGGGAAAGCGGCTGGGGTCAAATCTGGCAGGGAGAATCGAGCTCTCACTCCTCCTCTCTGAATCGGACTGGGAGACTGAACTATGTTTTCCGAACGAGGCCAGCAGGGAGCCGAGTGGAACTACAGGAGGGGGACGCTTCCACAATGTGCCCAGAGAATCTGACTCAAGTTAAATGTAATGCGCCTTTTTTTCTGTGTCTCTTACAAGCAATGAAGAGGACAGGCCCAGTTCCTGGTATCTAATCAAAGCCTACTTGGGCTGGCTGCATTGTTCTTCTGGGATAAAAGCCATCTGTCCATCTCAAGGGCACTGCCCAGGCCACCCGGGGGCATCCTCCACACTGCCCATCAGATATCGGGTGGCCAAGACGTGAGACTGGGCTCCTCGTGAGGAGAAAGACACGGCCTCTGGCAACACGGACCTAGTTCCTATTTCAGTGCCTCACTCTTCAATTCACTCAAGAACCATTTGTTGACTGCTAGGTACTGTCCAGCCTTCCAGGTGCTGGGAACACAGCAATAAACCAGAAATTCTGTGTCCTTTTTTTTCCCCTTCATGAGCTTCTATTTTGTTATGGGGAGACAGAAAAAAAAAACAAGAAAAATAATAAATAAACACAGAATGTTAAATAATGTGAACTACTCTAAAGACAATAGAGCAGGGAGATATTACAGAGAATGGCCTGGAAGGTAGAGGCAGCCGTGGACTCTGTTAGCTGGTCAGAAAACGTTCTCCAGGGAAGGAGCATTTCAAGTGAGCCCTGAGTGACGTGATGACTATGTGAAGACCAGAAATTCCTGTATGTGACCTTGAGAAATTTGACTTGTTTGAGCCTCAGTCTTCTTACCCATGAAATGGAGACCGTGTCTCTGGCCTCACAGGGCTGTGATATCAATAAAAACCAAAACAGACGATAACTGCAAAGCACTTGGTGTGGTGGCTCCCAAGTCCTCACATCTTGTCCTCTCCCTGAAATCAGACTTCAGGACTAGGTAATGACCCAACCCTAATGTCCTTGGAGGTAGCTCCTTACAGCCACAGCATCTCTGATGCTCCAAGCCCGCCTTGGGCTTCAGACAGACTTTGCAGCCTCCGAGGTCAGACACGCGGTATCATCTGGCATTCAAGCAGGCATCGGAACACATTCAGACCCTTTATGCTCACATGTCAGCGTCTAGAAAAGACAGGATCCCGGATGTGCCCCGTTTGTCCTCTTCTCTTTTTGGTGACAGATGAGCTTGCCGGATGATCGCTCGCAATGCCCTTTGTATATGTATCTTTAAGTGGGAAGCAGCCTCTATTACGGTTACACGTGTACTTCTTGTGAGGTAAGTGGCCTGGTCTTAACTGTGCAGACCCTTCACACACAGCTCTTTCTGTTCCTTCGCCCTGTTGTCGCAGAAGAGGCTAGTTGATACCAACGGACAGTCACATTTTCTGAGGTTGATAGATACACTGCCAGGGTAGGAAGTCCTGCTGTCATTAGAGCCCTCCGTACAGATCAACAGTGTCATTCAGGGTCTTCCCTCAGCTCAGGTGCAGATTCTAGGAGAAGGGGGAGGTGAGGATGAGGGTGGCGGTAAGGAGAACGAGGGCCATTTGGGGCCAAGGGCATTGCCGTTCTTCACGGGGCTGTGACTGCAGAAAAGGAGGAAGCAGATACCAGGGAACCTATTCTTGGTAGAATTTCTGACCCTGAAGTGTGAGAGTCACAGTCTGAGTTGAACCTCACAGGGCTAAGGAGGACAGAAGGGTAAGTTCTGGGAACGGGGAGGGCTGACGTTAGAAGCAGGCCCTCAGAAACTGCATAGGATCGTGTTCCAGACTCGTCCCACTGCTTGGGCTCAACGCCCTGACTCTGCCACCTACCAGCGGTGTGGCCTCCTCAGGCAAGTGACTGAGAACTGGGGACGCCCATGTGGCACAGAGGACTTGCCCAAACCCTGTGCCAAAAGGTCTGACCACACTTCGGCCTGGCTGCCCCCGCAGTAGGCCATGTCTGTAAAGTTGGCCACTGACCCTGTGTTGAGTCTGTGCTCGAGAAAATTCAATGCTGCCAGGCCGCAGAACATATTTGTCCCAGCCCACCTTGCCAAAGCATTTTCAGTAATTCCCCACTTTTATTCACCTTCTGTGATTTTTCCATTTCTCTGTAGCCTCCTAGGCCCTTTTTCCCCTTGAAAATGTCAGCTACCTTTTTTCATAGTTGGAGTTGAGCTTTGTTTATTATGGAGCCTCTCTCCCCCACCGCAATAGGAGGAGTGAAATCTTTCCCGCCACTCCTGTCCAAGGCTGTTTTTCTTTGATGTTACCAAACATTGCAGAATAAGTTTCCTCATCTGAGAAATGGAGGTCATTACAGCATGAAATGACAATCAGAAATAAATCCCGTAGTATAACAGGCATACCAGTATCTGGCCCAAGTTTTAAGTTCTACTGAATACATGTTAGCTGGAATTACTGTTGCAGCTGTCACTATGACAAGGGCAGGCATCTCTACTGGAAAGGCAATGGTGTTCCCTCAGTGTGGTTTTGTCACTCCCCAGACCTGGCTCTCAGGAAAGCCTCGAGAATGCCAGTCTGCAATCGGGGAGGTGTCTGGAAGGGGGAGAGAGAAGCATGTGGAGGATCTTTGTCTCACACACTATCCTCTGTGCTGAGCTGGTTGGCCTCCTCTGCTAGTCCTCAGAAAAAATGAGCTCTTCTTCCAGAATGCTGAGATAACGCACAGAAATGTCAGCTGCAATAGGAGGAAGTAATGACATCGTAAGTCCCTGCCCAGAGGTCAAATGTCCTTACCACTCCTCAGAAGAGAAAGGGGCTCATTGACCCAACAAGTTAAATCACTTGCAATTAAGGATCAAGGCTTTCTTCCCGTAATGGCTAGATCTGTAAAGTAAGAGTTGAAAACTTCGCCGGCTAAGGTGACAGTGATTCTGCTTAGCTGTAATGAATGACCCTGGGGCCAGCAGACTTTGGTGTCTTCAAAACCTGAGAGATTAAGCTTCAGCAGATTCAATAAATGGCTCCTCGGAGACCTCTTCAGGGCTAGCAGAGAGATGAAAGGATGAAGGATTCCCTTTCATCATCCAAGAGATCCATCGGAGACTGTTGTCCCTCCCTCCAGAGGGCAGGAGGCTAGAACATGACATTTATGCATGCCATGTATGAGGGAGAGGTGACTGCTACTCAGTAAGCAGGAAGTCAGGAAAAACATCCTGTGGTGGCCCTGGAGTCTCTGCTTCTCACCAGGCGGAGACGTGTGGAAAGAACATGCTAGGCAGAGGAATGTGCATGCTAGAGGTTCTCTATTAAACACTCATGAGCCCTCACTCCTAATTCCTGCCTGCCTCTAAAAGAGTGGTTTTGGAAGTAGGGTCTCAGGAACAGCAGCATCAACATCTCCTGGGAACTTGTTGGAAATGCCGGTTCCCGGATCCCACCGTGGAGCTACTGAATCGGAGGTTCTGGGGGCGGGGTCTGGGCTCTGGGTGGTGTGGGTGCACACTCAAGTTTGAGAGCTGGAGTTCTAAGAGATTAGGGTCTATTTTTGGCATTTGACCTCTTCTTTTTCCTTCTGACTGTGATGGTTAAAATTTCCAAAACGATCAGTCTCAAGCTCCTATCAATTAAACAATGAGATATACTCTTGTTAAATAGGTCTTCTGGTCACTGCTATGTAGTCAATGCAGCATTAGTCTCTGGCTTCAAAGGGGCGCATAGTAGAAGAAGCCAGTGTGCAGGACCCCAGTGGTGTGCTGACACAGGATGGCTCTCTCATCCCACGTCCCAGTCACTCTGGGCTGTTTTACTTTTTAAAGTGCATTTTATAGTTTTTATAGACCTAGAAGGCTGAATTTCTAAATGGTCTCTCACCACTCACTTAGTGTCCCTTCAAGAGCACGGCAGGGCTCCCTCTGATTGCGGCACCCGAGGAGGGGCTACTGGAGACAGCTGGTGCCGGCTCTGCAGGTTCCAGAGGGAAGTCTGAAGCTGGCTGCTGCAGCTGCACGGCTGGCTGGCATCGAAAGAGGGCAGGGGAGAGGACCGAGGCTGAGACTGAAGTGCCACTCTCTCTAGCCGAGGTGTCTCACTAACATCTCTCTGAACTTGAAAACCCACCACTGCATTACGCTAAGTGAAATAAGCCGGACACAAGAGAAAAATACTGCGTGATTGCACTTCCGTGAAAGACCCAGAAGAGTCAAATTCAGGGAGACAGAAAACAGAACAGTGACTACCACAGGCTGAAGGGAGGGGAAATGGGCAGTTGGTGTTTAACGGGGACGAGAGTTTCGACTGGGGATGGAAAAAGTTCTAGAGATGGGTGGTGGAGATGGTTGCACAACAGTGTGAATGTACTTAATGTCACTGATTGTGCACCAAAAAATGGTGAAAATGGTAAATTTTGTGTTATATACATAGCATAAAAATTTTCTTTATTCCAATAAAAAAAGTTAAATGAAAAGCCTCCTGCTGGCTGGTGCTCGCCCTTGGACGTTGCCTGAGCATGGAGACCAAGCCCTGCCCCCACTCTGCAGGCCCCGCGTGGCTGCAGCCCCCTCCCGCCTGGCTGCGGACACAGGCTCCCCTTGCACGGCCACCACAGACTTCTTTGGGCTCCTTAGACAACTGGAAGGCAGGGTGACATTTGTCTTGTTTACTGCTGTACGCCAAGGGCCCAGCATAGTGTCTGGCCCAAAGTAGAAACTTGGTAAAATATGTACTGAATGAATAAATCAGGAAATTGAGAAAGAGGGCCATTTTCCTTTCATTCCCTCATAAGGGCCAACTTATTTAGGTTAAGACCAGGTGGAAGTGGGATTCGAGGCCAGAAGTTTTCAAACTTTCTGGCTTCAGGACTCCTTTACACTCTTAAAAATCACTGGGCACCCCAAAAAGCCTTTGTTCATGAGGTTATATCTAGTGTTATTTATCATATCAGAAATAAAAACTAAGAATTTTTTTTAAATGCAAGAATATACAGTGACACGCTTCATCAGCTCCCCACAGAGCAATGACATCATCACAGTTTATTTGCCTCTGGAAAACCCCAGTGTAGACTCATGAGAGATGAGAGTGAAATAAGAAAACAACTTCTCGGTAGTATTATAAAAACAGTTCTGACTTTAAGACTCTCTGAAAGGGTTTCAATAAGCCCCAGGGGTCCCCAGACCACACTTTGAGAACATGCCAGCCAGTCACTTAAAATGGCAAGTGTCTCACCAGTATTGTTGTGCTCGTGGTACTAAGTGCTTGAGTTGGGCTTTCTGGAGGCTGGCAGGCATGAGAGAATAGGGCGAGCGCTACAACAGTCTCCTCTTATCAGTGGTTTCCACTTTCTATGGTCAATCAGGTCCAAAAAAGTTAAACGAAAAATTCCAGAAATAAGCCATAAGTTTCCATTGCACTCCATTCTGAGTAGCGTGGTGAAGTCTCACACCATCCTGCCACGTCCAGCCTGGGCATGAATCATCCCATCGTCCACCATTTCCACTCTGCAGGCACTCTCTGCCCGTGAGTCACGTAGTAGCTGTCTTGGTGATCAGATTAAAAAAAAAAGTATATACAGGGTTCAGTGCTACCTGAGGTTTCAGGAATCCACTGTAGTGGGGATACAGAAAGGTCAAGGGTGACAGTATAGCAAATCAATACATCCAGCTAGTCCTCGTTGAACACCTGCTATGTTCCAAGTATAGCGGTAGGCGCTGGAAATAGAAAGACACATACAACGTAATTCCTCTCCTTGTTTGCCTGAGGATGGCTTCTGAAACAAGTAGAAAGGCTTCTAGAAACATGACAAGGACCCGTCTTCCAACAACCCCCCCTCCCCTTTACCTTCAAGGAATAATCTTATATAAAGGGATTATCTATAAATGCTTATAATTCATGAAATCTGAAGAGTAGAATACAGTCATACACTGCTTAACAATGGGCATACATTCTGAGAAACATGTCTTTAGGGGATTTCTTCGTGGTGTGAACATCACAGAGTGCACTTACACAAACCCAGACGGTACAGCCTCCTACTCACCCAGGCTACGGGGCATGGCCAACTGCTCCTAGGCTACAAAACTGTACAGCATGTTACTGTACTGAATACTGGAGTCAAGTGTAATGCAGTGCTAAGTATTTGTGTATCTAACTATAGAAAAGGTAATATGTTGTGCTAGGACATTGGGATAGCTATGTCACTAGGCAATAGGAAACTTTCAGCTTCACCATACTCTTACAGGACCATCGTGGTATATGTGGTACATCACTGGCCAAAACGTCAGTATGCGGTACATGAGTGTATAGTTTCACATCAGAACTCAGCCTTGCAGAAAGTCACAGACCGTGCTGGGCCAGGGGCATTTTCAGTCTGACTGGTTGAAGAGGTCAGCTCCCCCAGGAGAGCCTCGCAGTGGAGCTGGCTGTATGCATGGACACCCTAACACAAGTGCAGACATCTGTCGCCAAAGGAGTCTGGCTAGCAGGTTTTGATGCAACCTCTTTTTCCTTCTCACTAAAATACTCATGAAGATAAAGAAAGGTAAATGTTCAGAATAATGTCAACAAAATGAGACAACTCAATGCCAGGATCTAGTGGGGATTGGCACAGATAGAGCTGCTTTGGCTTAAAAATCTATCCTGACTTCCGCTCATACTTCTTAACACAGAGAACAGCAAAAGAGAGAAGATGCTTCATAACGTTCCTACCCCACCTCCTCCATCCCTCCTTGACCCAGAGCCCACCTGGGGTCTCTGTGATGGCTCGAGAGTAGAGATTCCTCCCCGTGTGCCCTGTAGTCATCCTTCTCTCTGCTCCTACCATCTGAATTCAAATGAGTTGACTCGTCCGCGATGCCAATCTAGTAAAAAGTTTCCTAAAGCCGGGCGCGGTGGCTCACGCCTGTAATCCTAGCACTCTGGGAGGCCGAGGCGGGCGGATCGCTCAAGGTCAGGGGTTCGAAACCAGCCTGAGCAAGAGCGAGACCCTGTCTCTACTTAAAAATAGAAAGAAATTAATTGGCCAACTAAAAATATATAGAAAAAATTAGCCGGGCATGGTGGCACATGCCTGTGGTCCCAGCTGCTTGGGAGGCTGAGGCAGAAGGATTGCTTGAGCCCAG
>CAUYRT010066345.1:0-93477 GCA_963574885.1 Lepilemur ruficaudatus
GTTTCCTCTTTTCTGATGGGAGCATTTAGCGTTCACAATTCCTCTCTGCACCGCTTTAACTGCATCTCACATATTTTGATATGTTCCAGTTTCATTTTCATTCAATTCTCTCTGTTCTTCTCTTTCCTTTGAGACTTTCAAAGAGAGAAATTCTTCTCTTTCCTTTGAGACTTTCTTTCCGACACACGGATTATTTAGAAGTGCGTTATTTGATTTCTAGGTGTTTGGAGATTTTTCCCGTTACCTTTCCATTGCTGATTTCCAGTTTGAGTCCACCGTGGTCAGAGGACATACTTGGTAGGATTTTAATTCTTTTGCACTTGTTGAGATTTCTTTTACGACACAGGTCAGGATATGGTCTATCTTGATAGATGCTCCATTTGTGTTTGAAAAAAATGTGTATTCTGTTGTTTGGTGGAGTGTTCTATATATGTCAATTAGACTGTCAGTGGCTTGTATTAACCTTGTGATCTTCTATCTACTAGTTCTATCGATTGCTGAGAGTGCAGTGTTGAGGTTCCCAACTAGAACTGTGGATTCATTTATTTTTTCCTTTCAGCCTCATCAGCTTTTGTTTCATGTATTTTGACACTCTTTTGTTTGGTGCCTACACATTTAGGATCATTATGTCTTCCTGGTAGATTCTTTTTTTTTTTTTTAAATCACTACTTAAGGGCCTTTCTGTCTTTAGCAATTTTATTTGTTTGGAAGTGTACTTTATCTGACATTAGTGTGGCTACGTCTGCTTTTTAAATTAATGTTTGCATGATACATAGTATCCCATCCTTTTACTTTCAGTCTTTGTGTGTCATTGCATTCAAAGTAAATTTCTTGTAGGCAACATATCACTGGGTTGTGATTTTTAAAATCCACTCCAACAATCTCTCTCTTTTACTTGGTATACTTAGATCATTTACATTTAAGGTAATTATTGACATGGTAAGGTTTAGGTCTGCCAATTTATTATTTGTTTTCTGTTGGTTTCCTCTGTTTCTTGTTTCTCTTTTCTTGTCTTCCATTGGGCTACATGAACGTTTTCAGGATCCCATCTGGATTTATTTGCAGAGCTTTGACTATATCGCTTTGGTTAGTTTCGTAGTGGTTGCTCTAGGTATGGCAATGCACCCATGTGACTTATCACAGTGTGCTGGTATCAGTGTTTTCCCACTTCAAGTGAAGTATGGACATTCTGCTTCCATTTGTGTCCCTTAACTCTTTCCAATTTAAAAACACAATGAACATGACTACTTCCCTCTATCCACGTTAGGCATCACATCTGATGGCATTATAATTTGTTTCGACCACCAAATATGATTTTAAAATTCCATGGGGAGAAGTGTAGTCTATTAAGTTTACCACTATTATTTCCCAATTCCGTTGGTCTTCCTTTCTGAAGTTCCAAGGCTTCTTCTGGCATCGTTTTCTTTCTGTTGGGAAAACGTCCTTCACCCACCCTTTAAGGGTAGGTCATCTGCTGGTGACAGATTATCATCATTTTCCTTTGTTTGAGAATTTTAACACTTCTTCTCTATTCCTAAAGGATATTTTTGCTGGGTATGGAATTCAAGGACCACAGTTCTTCTCTCTTAGCACTTTAAGAGTGTTGTGCCACTTTTCTCTGGAAACCTCATGGTTTTGGGTGAGAGATGTGTTCTCATTTGGATCGGTTTCCTCTGTAGGGGATACATCATTATTTCTGGCTTCCTTCAAGATTTTTTTCCTTTGTCTATAGCTTTCAGGGGTTTGGTTATAATCTGTCTTGGTGTGGATTTTTTTTCCAGGGGGAGGTTATCCTGTTTTTAATTTGCTCCTCTTATTGAATTCATAGGTTTGCGGGGTTTTTTTTGTTTGTTTTTTTGCCAAATATGGGGAATTTTTAGCCATTAGTTCTTCAAATATTTTTTCAACTGCCTCTCTTTCTCCTCTATTTCTGATTCGGGTGACAAGACTGTGGGATCTTTTGTTATTGTCCTAAAGATCTGGGAAGCTTTGTTCATTCTCTTTCTATCTGTTTTCTCCCTGAGTTTCAGATCAGGTAATTTCTACTGTTCTATCTTCAAGTTCACCAACTCTTTATTCTTCATATTCACTCTGTTATTGAGCCTCTTCAGTGAGTTTTCTACTTGGTTTATTGTATTTTTCAGTTCTATAATTTCCACTTAGTTCTTTTTTAGTATTTTCTATTTCTCTGGTAAAATGGTCTATTTTTTTTATTTGTTCTAAGGGCATTTGTAATTGCTTGCTGCAGCATTTTAATGATGGCAACTTTAAAATCAGAAAATTCCAGCACCTGATTCATGTTGGTGTTGAGGTCTGTCAATCATCTTTTCTCATTCAAGTTGTGATTTTCCTGGTTCTGGGGATGATGAATGATTTTAAACTTTATCCTGGACACTTTGGCTATTGTGTGAAGAAGCACAGGGTCCTATTTTAATCTCCTATTTCAGCAGGCAGTCACTCTGTTGAGGGTTAGCACTCAGGTCCTTGCCTACCCTGCAGGCTGTGGTTCCAACGACAGTTCAGTTTTCAGGGCCTTTGCTGTGTGATTTGGCTGCTTTGCTCATCCTGGTGCTGCTGGGCCCCCTGATCTCTGTTGGTGCCCCCTGCACTGGTGGGAGGCACTTTCCCCTGTTGAGTCACCTGGTACCTCTATATGGGAGAAGGGGCTCTCTGGCCCCGTGGGGACAAAAGGCCTCTCCCCAGGTCAAGTATTTTGGGTTGGCAGGCTCCCTGCCCTGCTGGTGTTGTTGCGACACCAAGCATCTTTGCGTGGGGGAAGGGAGCCTGCAGGGACAGATGGTGATTCCCCAGTCTGGACTGGGCCACTGGTGTTGGCGGGAGTCTCTTATGATTCAGGGGAGGAATGTGTCTACCGAGACTGTCTTTTGCTGCTAGGACAGGGCTCCCAGGATGTCAGGTCTGGGTTGCCATCTGTCACTGGGTGGGGCCTTGTGACACTGAGCCACTGTGTTGTTCCTTCAGTCCTGCGGTCCCTAGCCAGCCTGCCTTCCTCTTTCCACCTTCCAGAGTCCAGTGATGGACTGACGTCCCAAGTCCAAGGTCTATGGCTGTATTTTGTGGGGAGGAGAGGGAGAGTTCAGTCTATACCATCTTGACTAGACTGTGAATCTCCCCTTCTTGACTACTTAAAAAAAACTCTTTCTTGATTCTGTTTCATTTTATCTACTCTTTTTCTTTCTTGTTCTTGTTCTTGTTCTTCTTCTTCTTCTTCTTCTTTTTTTTTTAAATACATCTCTTCCTGGGCTTTCCATGTTGTCTATTCTCTTGTGTCCTCTCTACAATTTATTCCTTGTCCTAAAATGATTTTCAGGTTTTTTCTCCGAGTACTGTCAATTTCTTTTTCATAATCTCTAAGCTCTTATATTTCACGTTTGTGTTGTTCTTTCAGAAATTCAATTATTTTCTTAATTTGTTTTAGCTCACTTTGAATTATTGGGTTTCGGTGTTCATCTATTTTGTGCTTCATTTGTCGGGGGTGTTTTTATTGTCTGTGGGAAAGTTAAGCTGCTCTTCCTTGTCCTCTTTTAATAGCACCTTTGTGCGGCGGTAGAGCTTGTTCCTTTTCTGTTGCTCATGCGATGAGTCTTCCTGGATTATGAATAAGAGAGTCCACTAGAGGGAGGAGTGGACGCAGGTAACGGCCCCAGTTTCTTGTCTCCAGGGCTCCCTCCTCTGTCACTACTGCAAAGGGTTCAAAATGCAGCCTCTTTGGGCAGCTCTCCCAGTCCTGGCTCAGGGTACTTTTATTTCCATCCAGATGCCTACCTGGGCTCTAAATGGGTCTTGCCTTCCAAGTTGGGAGAACAGCCATCCCGGTTTGCCCGGGACTGTCCTGAGTTTTAGCACCCACAGTCCTGCATCCTGGGAGACCCGTCAGTCCTGGGGAAGGCAGGCGGTGGCTCAACCTACTTCTAAGGCAATGCTGTTTCGTTTAGGAGCTGGATTTTGCGGATACTTTTGGAGCTGTTCCTCCTCTGTTGCCCTTGATGAATCTGTCCTGCCTTCCTGAGCCCTGCTTCTGGTGGTGTCTGCTCAAGGTGTAAAGGAGGGAATATCTGCTGGTGTTTTCTAAGGACTTTGAGGAGCCGGCGCTGGCGTTCCTGAATCCCCCCGCCTCCCTGAGAGACAGCATGAGGGTCGCTGTCTGGCTTCACTTGCGTCGTCAGTTGCTGTGTATTGGATCCTGCACAGAAGCCTTCCTTTCTCTGTTGCATACCCAGCTTCCTCCGCCCCATCCTCAAAATCGCTGGAGGATGAATTTGCTAAACAGACACCCTATCAGGGAATCTCCAATTTCAAAATGAACATACAACTGGGAACCACCAGAAGTTAAGAAAAGCCAACACCAATGCATGGTCACCAAAATCAACACCCAGAAGAATTCATACCGAAAGAAAAAGAATTAATAGAAAAAAGAAACCGAGTAGGAACTTGAGGAGACATTTAACTGATAACCTCAGAGGAATAAAAGTGGGTAATTGCAACCAAGAAACATGAGTAAGCTTCCATCAAAAAGAATGTGAGATTTCTGAAAATGAGAAATATAACTGTGATTATTAATATTAACATTTCAAGAAATGTCTGTCAGCTTGCAAACTACCAGAATAGGCAGAGTTCAAAAGAGAATTAGTAAACTGTAAGAGAAAACTAAAGATTCCTGAAGTGCTTAGGTAAAGAGTCCAAAAGTAAAGAGAGAAAGCTAAAAGCTTTCAGGGCCAAATGTGGGGGTGGGACGGGGACAGACGAACTGCAAAGGAATGAGGATTTAGACTTCCCCCAACATGCTCCTTGGCAACACTGGGAGCAAGAAGATCACATAGAATATATTTTCAAAGTTCTAAGAAAAAATAATTCTAAACTCAAGAGGTCAATCAAGTGTAAGAATAAAATACACTTCAGACATGCAGTAACTCAAGTCCATCACCCAAGAACCACTTCTGAAAGAATTAGCCAAGGATATACCCCAGCAAAATGAAAAATGATTCTGGGGGTAGACATAGGACATGAGAAGCAATGGTGAACAAGGAATCCTGGAAACATCATTATCAAGTCTAAAAGAGTGTTGGGAAAAAACCCAACAAGCAACCGACCAAGACCTCACTGCTGCAGCGTGACACCAGCAGAGGTGATGGCAGAGTGGGTGGGGAAGGGACAGAGGCAGGGAGAGGGCGCACACTCTTGTCTGGGTGTGTGGAAGCCTGAAGATGCGGATCAACTCGACAAAGAGATACCAAAGCAGTTCCTTATACAGGCATGGCGAGAATCTAGAAGATAATTAGAATGAATAATTTCTCAACCATTAGGAAAAAATGGAACAAAGAAAACATGATCAGTCCAACAAAAGATAGAAAACTGATCCAAAGAAATAGTCAGAAAGAATGACACACAGAGAACGTGATTTAAGATATCAGAAAAGCCCAAGGCTTTTGGCAATTGCTATAATTATGATTGGAGCTGTCTGGCCACCCCGTTACAGAGGTGGTGGTCATTTAGTTTTAGTCCCATACAGCAAATGTAGTCTGCACCAATATTGGCAACCTTCTGTTCAAGTGACTCCGTCTATCAAATTGCCACCTTCTCCTGCTTCTTTTCAAGAGCTTAGAGGATGCCTGGGAGCACTCCCATGGGGTTTCCTGGAATATTCTGGGACATGACTGGTCAAGTCTGCTCCCTGGATTTTTGTTTGGCCTTTTGGGGGGATTTTCTATGGGCAAGAGTGTTCCTGGCCATCTGTCTCCTGTCATGGTCTCTGGCTCTCCCAGGGACGTCTTCATCCCCTCTCCGGCGTGCAGAGACTCCCTCACAGTGTGTTCAGGCCACTTCTCGCCACCGCTGTTCTCCCAGATGCAGGACATGGTCCCCCAGGGAATTTTCTAGGAGCTTCCAGCTTCCCCCTAGTCTGCCTATAAGAGCATGCTCCATGGCTGTGTTCTCAGGTCCACTTGTAGCATAGACTCCGGGGCTTCTTTATCCTACTGTTGTCATCACCATCCACTGGGGACAAGTAGGGGGCAGCTTCCTGCCTAGACATGTCCCTGGCCATGGCCTCCTCCTGTGACAGCCCATCTTCATCCTGTCTGTGAGTATCCCAGGGCTGCTGTCATAGATTCCCACAAACTAAGTGGCTAAAACAACAGAAGTTTAGTCTCTTATAGTTCTGGGGGATGGAAGTTCAAGACTGAGATGTCAGCAGGGACGCACTCCCTCTGGAGCCTTTAGGGGAGGGTCTTTTCTGGACTTTCCAAGGCCTGGCAGCCCCCGGGGTTCCTTGGAGCTAACCCTAACCCCAACCCCCAGGGGTTCCTTGGCTGAGGGGTGCATCACTCCCACCTCTGCCTGTCTTCACGTGGACTTCTCCCCATGTGTCTGGGTCTCCTGCCAATTGTCTCTCTTTTTATAAGGTCACCAGTCATATTGGATTAAAGACATACCCTACTCCAGTATGACCTCATCTTAACTAATTATATCTGCAGTGACCCTATTTCCAAATAAGTTCCTATCCTGAGGCAGTGGGACTTCAACATATGAATTTTTGCGGGTACATGATTTAACCCATAACATACTGACCCTTCTCTGGGGGACATATTTAGGTGGAATGTAGGGAGAGAGAAAGCGGATCACCAATGCAAGATAAAAATAAAGCCCCTAGGCCCACAGGCGAGAGACAAAGGACTCTTTGTGGCAATAAGGTACCAAATTACAAACAAGACCTAAGGCCACCCCAGGCGAGGGTTAAGTCACACACCCTGACGCTTAAAGAATAAACTGTTCTACCTGCCATGAGGTTTCTTTCTTTTTCTCTAGCAGCCAAATAAGCACTGGCCTTGGGATAAGCACTATTGGAACAACGGCTGCTCATCCAACCCATTCTGCGACCCACAGGCTGTAACTGCAGCTTTGATTGCTGTAACTTCCTCCTGGTGAGAGACCCCTGGCCACGGCTGGGTCTGGCTGCTTTACGGAGCCTGTGCACTGGAGCGCTTTCATGCTCCTGCTTTAACTTTGACATTTGGGGCCGAATCACAACACATTTAAATGTGAAGTCTCCACTCCAAAGTGAACATGGGATGCAGTTAACATGCATGTTTGCTTATCACACATGCGCACGACCTTTCTCCGTGAATATTCATAGTTCCTCCCGTAACCTGTTGAATACGTACACTTAACTAGCCTGCTCAGCACAAATTCCCGCCCTACCCCTCCTCCTGCCAGTGCCTTCTCTCTGCCTCTGCTGGAGGCCCGCTTCCCAGCCTGCAGGCTGTACCCCTTTATAAGAAATAAAGTCTCCTTTCTCAATTTATAAATTGTGTGATTTTTCAGTTGACATTAATAACAGAATCTTATCACAACAAGAGGTGTTTCCAAAATATGCTCATGACATAAGTATGTCTTGAATTACTTTTAAAACAGAAGAAAAAATATCCTCTCTTTACTCCACTTTCTTCTCTAACTACCAACCCATTTCTCACCTTCCCTTTCTTAGCAAAAGTCCTTGAAATCCTTATCTAAACATGTCCTACAGTCCTCCTCCTGGTTGGGTCAAAAACTCAAGGTCAAGGTACACCTGTCCCTCTTGGCCACATTCAAACCACATCTGGTCAAACTGAGCCAGATCAACCAACCAACCAACCAAAGTGACTTTCTCCAAATCAGCCTCAGTGACACTTAGCCTTATTTGTGTGTACCTGTGTGTTAAGATGCATCAGTTTTATTTTAATCAGTTTTCACAGCCAAATAACGTAATCCGTAAAAACTTTACAGATGGTTCAGCTTATATATAATTCAAAATACTCAACTAAACAGTAGGTTGCTCAGATCCAAGATTACTGCCAATTGGCCAAGATAAAGGCAGATGTACCCGCTGCATAGCTCTCCTTCACCTTCTAATTACAAACAATTCATGCTCAATGCAAAACATTTGGGAAAAAAAAACCCCACAGAAAATACAAAAGTTTAAATCTCTCTCTTTTGTCCTTCTACCCAGGTATAACCACCACAGATATTTTGATAACGATCTTATGGTTTTAAAGGTATGTATACACCTACACACACAAATTACACATGCTTATAGACTGCAAATTATTTGTGAATAATTATAAAATTATATATATTTGTAAATTACAAAATACACACATTTACAAAATTAGTGGCATACTCAGCAGGGTATTTTGATGTCTGCTTTTTTCCCACTTTGCAATATACTACAAATTTTTTTGCGTCAATAAGTGTTCTTCCTCAGCGTCAATTTTTACAGCTGTATCTATTGTATGAATTTCCCATTTTTTTCGTAAAGAAAAGATTTTGGTAAAGGAAAAAATCCACCAATAACAGAATCTTATCACAACAAGAGGTGTTGACAGAACGGATTGGTGGCTGCCAACATTGTGAATATGCTAAATGCCACTGAATTGTGCACTTTAAAATGGTCATTTTTATGTTATGTGAATTTCACCTTCATAAAAAACAAAAGGAAAAAACTATATATTAACAAAAAAGACAGGGTTCCTCCGGCGAGCAAAAGTAGAACGGCTGACCTAGTGGCTTTGGATGCGGTGGGAGAGACCCTTGACAGAACCGTCCCTCTGACAGTGTTTCCAGGAGGAGGTTCCCGGGAGGCTGGGGACAGGCGGCTCGGAGCTTTGCGCTGCTGCGTGTGGTGGGAGAGCCCGCGGGGTGGGCCGAGGGCTCAGACTCCATCCAGCAGGAGCTGCCACGGCTTGCTCCGTGCATTTAATTATCAAAAACACATGTTGGGAGAGGTGAGTCCTGGGAGGCACCGAGGCTGCTCTGCCAGGCAGACGTGATCCTGGCTCAGCCTCGAACCGGCCGTGTGTCCTCGAACTCGTTCTTAACCCGCTCGTGTTTGTGAAATAAGAAATGTGGAACCAGAGGTTCCCTGACACTCCTTTTATTCCGGGCAGGCCAGAAGCTGGTGGACAGACCCCGCCCGTGCTTGCTGGGAGCTGGGCCGCGTGGCCTCCTGCTTCTCTGACCCCGTGGGCAGCGTGAAGCGTCCACACGGGCAGAGCTGGGGCTGGGGCCCCAAGAGGGGTGAGGACTCCTGGTGTCGGCCAGGTAGAGCCAGGTGACCTTTTGTCTCTGGCGGAGGAGGTTGCTCTATTTTATTATTACCGCGGATGTTGTTATTAAGGTGAAATTCACATCACATAAAATTAATCATTTTAAGGCAAACAATTCGGCGGCATTTAGTTCACTCACAGTGCTGTGCAACCACACCTCTGTCTGGTTACGAGACGTTTGCATCACCCCAGGAGACCCTGTGCCCTGAGCACTGACTGCCCTTTCCCCTCCCCAGCCCCTGGCGGCGCCATCTGCTTTCTGTCCCTGTGGGTCCCTGATGTGTCATTTCCACGGCATCACACGATCGTTAAATGAAGACTGCAAAGACACTTACTTGGTGCAGCCGATGGGCCAGGGCAGTGCCGCGCAGTGGTCAGCACAGGGACCGATGCTGGTTCGTCCCCAGCCCGGGGGCAGCTTCCCGGTTCCTGACTCTCCAGTCTGCATGCCGCCGCCCCTGACTTACGCTCACTGAACTCAGCTGACCCTTCTTCTGCTTAGTGGCTCGACTTCCTCCTGGTTTCTGCTCCTCCCAACTTCCGCTCGTTGAGGCTCCAGCTGCACCTCCAGCTTCTGACCCTACTTGACTTCACCTGGACAATCTCGCCAATGCTTCACACTTGGGTTCTGGAGACTAGCAGTCTATTTTACACCAGAGGGGCTACTGTGGATTCGGTGGCCCCTGGTGGCTCTGGGTGGCCCAGTGGCTGGGTGCTGTGGTCTGCAGGGGCTGCTCCTTCAGCGGGGGGCTTTGGGCAGGGCAGTTCCACCCCGGAGGAACCGCGATTGGTTCCGATCCCCACGTCAGGAGGAAGGAGTTGAGAGAGGGTGGACGCTGGGTAGACCCCACGCTCATGGCCAATGACTCAACCCTTTGAGCTTCATCAGTAAAATGCAAATAACATTCCTTTCCTTGCAGGGATCTTGTAAACATTAGGGATAATATATGCAGGCTGCCTGGAACTGCTAGGCAGTAAGTGGAAGTTATTATAATATCAGGAGAAAGGAGGATATTGTGTAAATAACTGCAGTGCTCCCTTGTGGCTCCAGTCATGCCCAGATAGTATATTTCCACCTGTCTCAGAGGTGTTCAAAATGCTCCATGGACTAAAAAATACCTCAAGGAGCTAGAGGTAGTTTCTATGGACTGCCAGAGTACACCTGCCACGTTGTATCGTTAAATGAAAAAAGGAAAGGCACCCACAGTGGATGTGCGTATGGTGTCCCCCTAATTGTGTAAAAAGAGAAAAAATAGAAAATGTGTACACACATATGATTATACACACACAGGATGCATCGGAAGAGGAAAGTTGTGCTTGGGGGCGGGTGGGCGGATGGGTGGGGCTTCCTCTCCTCATTGTACCCCTTGGTTTCTTTTACATTTTGTACCATGTGCAAGTTATTACCTCTATGGAATGACACAAAGTATGTGTTTCAAGCCTTCTAAAAATTCTGGGCAGTGGGACACGCACCTAGCAGGAACGCAAGTCTGGGGAAAATTATTTTTAAACGAGAGAAGGTGGGAGGGACACGAAGTAGAAGAATACACATGGGGTGTGATACGGGGGCAATGAATGGTGTGAATGTGCATGATTCTAAATGTTTTCTTAATGATTTTTCACTGTTCCACTTAACTAAAAAAAAAAATGGCCTGATGAACATTCACGTAGAAGCACGATGAGCCACGTGCTTCCCTCCGCCCTTCTCGTTCTACTGGCTGTGCCTGTGTCCCGAGACCCCGCCGAGTGCAGGGTGGGCGGCTCCCTGGTCTGGGGCTGCGTGCCTCTAGGTGGCAGCCAAACTCGGGGGATTTGACCTAGAAGAGTGGGTAGAGAAAAGGGACCCAAAGACCGGTAAAAATGAGCTAATTCTCGATTTTCACCACTTCATACATTTGTTCAGATGCCAGAACCTCACTGAGCCCAGGCGCTTTTATCCAAAATAATCAAATGCAACGTGAAGCAAAACCCTGAAACAATGTAGGGCTATTGGCATGTTTCCTCCTAGCTTCCTTTTATTAATATTTTGAGTTCATGAAGTTTTGCTAGAGTTGGTTGAGGAGAAGGGGGTAAAAAGTTGGACCCATCTAATTTCCAGGCCTTAAAGGGCTGTGTGTCCAGTTTCTGTGTATGGCGGAGGTTGAGAAGTACGCCAGCCGTCTGTATGGCTGGAAATTTAAAAGATCGTTTTGTGGTTGAGTCTGCCTTTGTTGCTTGGCATGAAACCCATTTACCAAGTTAAAATGAAGACAAATAATCCCAGGGCTCAATTGGCCATGATTAAGCTCTCACTGTGTCCTTGGCGAGAGGAAGCAAATCAGTGTTAAGCTTAATTTTTCTTTCCGGGCAGCGCCCTGGGGCACTGCGGGCTCCGCGGACATGTTTCCCGGGGGCTAATAGCAACATGCACCACGCTGAGCGCGAGGTTGGAACTCAATAAATATTCGCTGTTGATCGATCGGTAAATGAGCAGATCACTAAGTGGGCTGTGCTTGTCTTGGGGGAGAGAACTCCAGAGGCTGGCTTGGCATCACTGTGCTCTTGCAATGTGACCTTGGGCAAGCTTGGGCCACAAACTCAAATCTGTGCCCAGATGGGGACACTGGGCAGACCTGCATCATGACATCAGGCACATACAAAGTGCTTTGCACACTCTCAAGGGCTACACAAATAATGCAAGGAGTTAGAATTTCTCACCAGGGCTGTTCCAGTGATACCAGGGGCCCCATGACAGTTTCATGTGCCAATTTGACTGGGCTGTGGGATGGCCAAAAATTTGGTCAAATATTTTTCTAGGTGTGTCTGTGAGGGTGTTTGTAGATGAGATTAACATCTGAATATGTGCCCTGAGTAAAGAGAATGGCACTCCCTATGTGGGTGGGCCATATCCAATCAGTTGAAGGCCTGCATAGCACAAAAAGGATGACTTTCCCCCCACGTAAGAGGAATTTATTCCTGCTTGACTGCCTTTGAGCTAGGATGTTGGCTTCTTCCCTGCTTTTGGACTTGAACTAAAACGCTGGCTCTTCCTGGAGTTTGAATCTGCCAGCCTTTACACAGAAACTATGTCATCAGCTCTCCTGGTTCCTAGGCCTTCAGACTTGAGTTGAAACTACACCATCAGCTCTCCTGGGTCTCCAGCTCTGTAGATCTTGGGACTTACTGGCCTCTGTAATCACATGAGCCAATTCCTTATAATAAATCTCTTTCTATATACACATCCTGCCAGTTCTGTTTCTGCAGAGAATCTGACTCACGCAGGCTCTTTGGGCAATGTATTTTGTGATAACTCCATTAGGATGCCCCGCAGAAGACCCTTCCTGCTACAGAGGATGAGACAAAAGGGCAGGAGATCCAGAATACGGCTGATACTCTTTCATTTCACAAAACACCACCCAAGGTGCCTGCCCACCAGAGCTGGTATTTGAGCAGCAGGCCCCTGTCCTCTTGCCTAGAGCTGGCATGGCGTTCTATAAGATGCTTGGCTCCTACATTTCTTCTGAGGTTTCTCGACTCATGGTTCCCAACTTTTTCACACTTTGACTCTAATATTTCTCAAAGAGGACTTTTGTGGGTTGAATCTATTTGGATGGATACCTTGGTTATAGCTGTCCTTAGCACGGTGGTTTTCTTAATTGCTGGTTATTTGTTGGCTATAGCGGTGGCGTACCGTGTGTGGGCAGATTCCCTGTTTCTTGTTGGCAAGGGAAGGTGACAGGCTTTGAAATCCTTTCTCTTTCCCTTTCTCTTTTCCCAGCCCTGTGGTCTTCTTACCAGTGTGAATTACACTGGGACACCCAGTTTAATCTGGGGTGGTGCCTGCGGCTAAGCATCAGCCACACCCTTTCCACGGGACTCCAAGTTTCTCAGGAGTTGATCTCTGCCAAAATCTTGCTCCTTCTTGTTCTACTCTGCAACTCTTCCTGAGGATTCCCAGTAGATTCTGGAACTTTTCCCTCTGAAACATACCCAAGCTATGTTTTTATTTTTCGTCTAAAACTTTTCCTTCTTTCTGAGACTATCTGGCAACTGTTGTCCCTAGTCAGCTATCTTGCCTCCGCCCCCCTTCACCTCTGGGGGACACATTCTAACCACAGCAGATGTCCTTCCCTATTGATGACTACTTTAGAGGTAAGTGGATTCAACTCCCATATCAAAAGGCACAGCATGGTTGAATGGATAGAAAAAATAAGACCCAACTATATTATGTCTACAAAAGACTCACTTTAGATTTAAAAACACACATAGAGAGCCAAGATGGCACACTAGAAGCAGCCCGTGCTCTCCACACTCAAGGAGAGGATGAAAATTTGCAAGTAGATGTTCACCTGTGGATGGACCATCACAGGGTGCACAACAGAGTACAGCAAAAGTGATGCTCCATGACTTCTGAGGCTAGGTCATAAAAGTGCGGTGCACTATTGCTTTGTTCTTGCAGGACACTTGCTCTTGGAATGCAGCCACCATGCTGTGAGGAAGTCCAAGCAGCCATGTGGCAACCACATGGAGATGCCAAGTGTAGTGTTCTGGCCAACAGCTGCTGAGGTTTGAGCCAACAGGCAGCATCAACCACCAGACATGTGAGAAAAGGCATCTCCGGGTGACTCTACCCCCAGCCTCCAGCTGAGGCCCCGGACCTGGAGCAGTGAGAAGCCATCCTGATGATGCCCTGTCTTGTTTCCAAACTCACAGAATCCATGAGCAGAATAAAAGTCTCTTCCCTGAGGGGACGGGGCCATCTGGGATGCCTTTTGTCTCGTTTCTGGGCCCAGGAGGCCCCAGGCCCTCTGGCCTCCCTAGTGAAAGCCCGTCTCCTCCCCTTCCTTCTCTGGGTGCAAGGAGCATGTGAGAGCAGTTGCTATAAATGGCTTAATTTTATTAGGTTGAGCCTTCATTTGTTTTTGTCCCAAGAGACCCTTTGGAACAGTCTCATGCCCTTTAAAAATCTAACTAATTACATTCTAAATTAATTAAAAACATAAGGAAATTGATTTGAAAAGCAAAGTCAACTGACTGGAGAAATGAAATTAAAGTCGAACCCTAGACAAAGGGCCAGAGGCACACCTGGCTTCGTTTGGACAGAGGCTGCTCTGTGCAATCGGGCGAATGTTCTTTGGGGAGGGGATGGCTCCTGATCAAGGTCCTCTCTAGGACATAACCCTGCTGCTTCCTCAAACCGCAGGGAAACCTCTGATTCTGAGATGCCTGATCACACCACTGTTCACACGAGGTTCCTGCTTCTGCCATGTCGTAGCTTCTCCTGCTTTTTGGAGCCGACCGCCTGCCCCTCTGTTAGGTAAAGGGGACACCTCCCCCTGCAACAGAGCAGCAGAAGTTATTCTTTTCCTGATGCAGTTTTTTAAAAAAGCCATGAGGATGATTGTAACTCACATTTATTAAGTGCCCATATGTTGCAGACAAAGCACATGTGTTAACTCATTTCTCTCTCAAAGCAACTTCACGTTTTGGAGCTAGATAGAGGTGGTGGTTGTACAACACTGTGAATGTGCTAAATGCCATGGAATTGTTCACTTTAACATGGTTAATTTCATCTTATGTGAATTTCACCTCAATATGTTATTTTAAAAAACCCAAAAAAGACACCATGAAGTGAATTTTGTATGATGACGTTTTACCATGTGGGCCCAAGGCCAGGGAGGTAGCTTGCTGCCAGCGGGTTTACCGGGAGCTGACGTTCACATTGCGCTCTCTCCCTTCAGAGCCTAAGCTTTTAACCACTGGGCAGTTTTCTGGAATGTTTTGCTGGGAGACACGGAGTGCTGTATCCATGGATATTTTTTGGAGGTTTCTAGAAACTATTTTTCTTCTACAGGCAGAGCGGCCCATGCTCATTCTATTTAGAGGCGATGGTTTTGTACCCCCCACCCCCTTCGCTTATGGGTCTAAATCTAGTACTCACAGGACATTGCACGGGATCCACAAAGTTGGTCCTGTATGAAACCCAGGAATAGACTTGGTCTCTTCTCAGCAAAATAAGATTTAAGCCAAATGTATTTTCTTTCTTTTTTTTTTTTTTTTTGAGATAGAGTCTCACTCTGTCGCCCAGGCTAGAGTGCCGTGGCGTCAGCCTAGCTGACAGCAGCCTCAAACACCTGGGCTCAGGCGATCCTCCTGCCTCAGCCTCCCAAGTAGCTGGGACTACAGGCATGCGCCACCATGCCCAGCTAATTTTTTCTATATATTTTAGTTGGCCAATTAATTTCTTTCTATTTTTTTTTTTTTTAATAGAGATGGGGTCTCGCTCTTGCTCAGGCCGGTCTCAAACTCCTGACCTTGAGCAATCCTCCTGCCTTGGCCTCCCAGAGTGCTATGATTACAGGCATGAGCCACCACGCCCAGCCATGTATTTTCAATAAAATATTTATCATGAAGTCACAGTTTCCAGAGATCAACCCTGCATAGGGACTTCTGGCTTCTCAAGCTTTAAATCCTCTATCCAGAGCCACAGGTAACCTTTGTGTGAATTAAAAAAGGCATTCCCTCCTGGGAATGTTCTGTAAATCACTGGGGTTTGGGTTACACAGGTGTATACCCTTGTCAAAGGTCAATAGACATGCACTTAAAATTTGTGCTTTTCATTGTATGAAAATTTTACATAAAGTAAACATACACTGGACTCTAGTTAATGTTGTACGCGCAGATGTATTTAGGAAGAAGTATACCAATGTTTGCAATTTGTTTGAAATGCATCCCAAAATTAGTAATGAAGAAATGGATGGATACGTGATAAAGTATGTTCATCGTAGTATCTAGGCGTGGGCTATATATATGGGTGTTCACTGTAAAGTTCTTTCAACTTTGCTCCTTATTTAATTTTTTGTATAATAAAATTTTGGGGAAAAAGGCACCCCTTGGGCAGACCCAGTTCTGCAGGGCACAGCTTAGCAAGTCAAGTGTTGGCTGGATTTGGAGCCATTCGTCCCCTCCGTGGGGTACCTTGTGCAGCAAACAAGACAACAGCCATTCTGGGTCACCCGACTTCCCATCTCAGCACTCAGCCGTTCAATTCTCTTCCAAATTCCTCTTAACAAGTTGCAGACATTTTCATTTCCTACAGAGATAAAAATTTCTAGCTTAAGGCTTTTTTCTTGTAAAAGACTTTTCAACCTTTGCCTGTCACCTCTAAATCACTTCCTTACTGCCTTAACCACTCTATAATATGTCTTGAGAGTAGGTCTCTCCTCCTTCTCCTCCCTTATTTTCCTTCTATAAATATAAATATAATTCCTTCTCCAGCGTGGCCTGGGCTGTTCTTGGCCCCTTTGCATTTCTGTATGAATTTTAGTGCAATAACTCCAGGAAGCTCTTTGGTGGTATCTACTAAAGCTGAACCTGTTCACGCCCCATAGCCCACCAATCCCACCCGTGCGTATATTCTATGTGAAATGCATTCATGCTTTCCCCCAGGGATATGGACCAGAATGCTCACAGCAGCCCATTCGTAATAGCCCCAAACTGCAAACTACCTGGACGCCCCCCAGGGGTGGGAGGGTCGAATATATTCACACCACGTAATTCTGTATGGCAGCGACAATGAAGCAGCCATTGCCACACACAGGCATGAACCTCACACACACAATGTTGAGTGGACGAAGCCAGACACAGAATTCATTCTGGGTTTTATTATGTATGAGACAAAGACACTTATATTTATAGAAGAGACAAAGTCAGCGCAACTCATCTAGGCTGTTAGAAATCAAGGTGGAGGCTCGTCTTGGTGGTGGCAGGGGACTCACGGGGGCTTCTAGGACCCTGGCGGTGTTCTGTCCCTTGATCTGGGTTGCATGGGTGTGTTGGGTTTGTGGGGTTTCATTGAGATATATATATTTATATGCTATATATTATGCTATATATATATGCTTGTGGTCTGTGCACTTCTGCATGGAGGTCACACCTCGATCAAAAGCTTTAAAAGCTGGGGGTGACTGGGGGAGCAGGGCTCCACTGCTTCCCAGAAGGAAGGGTGACTAGTGCCTTGCCCCTCAGCAGCAGTCTGGACGACACAAACTGGTGGCCTTTGGGCCTTGACGCGGCATCCATGCGGCTCCCGGAAGCTGGCCGTGCGTGGAGCTTTGGTGCCGGGCAAAACCCTCCATGCTGAATACGTCCCGGTCCGCGTAGCTGTGCCACATGTCCCATCACCCCTCGTGTCTGTTCCGTTCCCCTGACTCCCCACCTCTGGGGAAGCCTTTTTGGCCTTAGTGGTAGGACGCTTCCAATCCTGTTCACCCGGTTTCACCTAGAGATGAGAGAACTTTCTAGTCCTCTGGGGTCCAGGCTTTTGAAACTCAAAATCCAACAAAGAGCTCGTTTTCTTTCTGCGTTTCTGCTTTGCCATTCTTTCCTGGAGTTAAAGGACACACCAGGCATGAAAGAGGCATCAGCTATGTTTTGAAATTAGATAGTGGTGACGGTCGCATAACACTGTGAAGGCACTAAATGGCATTTAATTGTCCATTTTGAAAAATTTATTTGATGTCATGTGAATTTCAACTCAATTAAAAAAGAAAAAGAGGCATACGTTGATAATGAAAAAATGTTATCCTCTGGCATCGCTGGCCAATCTAGGAGCCGGGTGGAGGGCATGACGTCGGCACCTTTGCTTCTGTCCCAGCTAATTGGCGTGAGCTTAGGTCTCCGGCGACGGCAAACTGGTCTTATGTGATTAATGTAGCAAATGTCGTGGTCGAGAGGACAAGCATGGATCAGACGGACTCGGGGCTGAGGCCTGGCTCTGCCACTCAGGAATCGGGTGACCTTGGCAAGACTTCTAATTTAAAAAGATCGTTCATTCATTTTCAGCAGCCCGGGAGGAAACGTGCAAATATTGTCCATTATCCGACGTTTACACTTTAATGTCTTACGAACTTTCACCTGAGGAAACGTCAAATCCGGCCGAGAAACATCCAAGAAGAAAGAGGGTAATCGGAAGCTGTAATATTCCAAAATATTTCCAAATGTTAGAAAAATTAATCGTCAACCAGAAAACACTTGTGGGACTCACAGATACTTAACTTCTCGGGGCTTCGGTTTCTTTAGCAGTGAATTGGGAATAATAAAATCACCTATCTCGGTGCGGAGGCGACGAGAGGAAGGGTGTTTAATGCCCGACTCAGGGGCTGTGAGCTCTGCAGTTGTTGTTAAGTGTTATTATTAATTCACTTATTCGTTCTGAAGGTAGAAAATGTTCCTGCTTTCTTCCACCCGGTAGACGCAGCTTTGGATGGAGTGGCCACACTCCATAGACAAGTATTTAATAAATAGTTGAATGAATTATAGCAGTATATAAAGCCCAAAAGGCCTTTGGAGTTTAAGATTGGATCATACCTTTTCCGTCCCGTTCTACTTCTCCAATTCTTTGATATCCCCTCGTGGCGTTTATCAGAGCAGCCAGCACTCAGGAGGATCTAGGAAAGTGTCTGCTGAATGAACAGATACGTTGCAGAGACTCGCTTGGGTGCTTCGAATGCAGATTTTGATGACCGTTACTGCCGTAGTGAGAGCCACATATTTCCTCGACATCGAGGCTGGTGCCGTGGAGCCAGCCATGCTCAGGGGTACTTTGGAAGCCTGAGGGCCCAGAAATGATATTATGCCGGTTTTATTCAGCCTTGGTGTGAGGATATCAGCGATTCCAACTTGCTCCTGTGTTGCAGACACAAGTCAGCCAGAACCGCTGGGAGATAAAGATCCCGCCTCTGTGTCTTTAATTCACTGGGCAGTTCATCACTGGCTCCCTCGCAGTGAGAGTCCATCCACACATGCCGAGTCCTGCCAGAACTTGGGGGGCTGGTGTGGACCAGCGTGCATGGCCAAAGTCTGCCTCAAATCCGTGGCCATGAGCATCTGTGGCCAGAGACCCTCCCAAAGAAGATGAAGCAGGTGGCCTGGCTGGACCAGAGCGGGCATGTGGCTGGCCCATGTCCAGGACTCCCTACTGCTCCTTCCTCCTGATGTTTCTCTAAGTTTGCCTTTTGTGGCACCGACACGTTTGTGCAAGAGCCAGTGGCAGCCCTGATGATGTTTCTCTCTTACAATGAGCTCAAACGTCCATCTGCCAAGTGATAAAAGAACATTGGACCTACTGTGTGCTGGCGCCCCCTGCTGGGTGAGCCTGGGCAGTAGGGCATGTTTGCCTGACCATTTGAACACGTGGTTGCATTTTGCCTTAGTATTTCACAACGATATTTGTATACATTACCTAGAGGCAAAACTCATGGTAAGAAGAGCAAGAGGTGATTCCACTGAGATGAGGACAGAAAGCGCTGGAAGGATGGGAAGTGGAGAATCTTTACTGCAGTAATCAACCGGGAAGGACAGGGAAATGAAGGAATTTGCAGATGGCTGGGACCTGTCTCTGAGGACGGTCCCTTGGGGCCCTTAATCCCTGTTAACTGGAGATTGTGTGATGCTGTTGGGCTTGCTGGGAGCAGAAGCCCCTGACGACAGTGACGGGGTGGTTTGCCTTCTGCGTGTCTGACTCACACACACGTGCATTGTGCACCATGCTGCAGGGCTGCCCACGTGTCTTTATCATCATAAAGGCTTTTTGAAATTCTTCATCCGCTCCTCCCGGCTCTGGCAATACGTTGCTTAACTTTCCGATTGATCGTTCTCTGGAACAATCAATATGGGCCTTTGTTAACCTTTGGACCAACTTCGTTCCTCAAGCCTCTTTGGATTCCTGCTGTGGTTTGAATATTTGCCGCCTCCGAAACTCATGTTGAAACTTAATCCCCAAAGTGACAGTATTGAGGGGTAGCCTTTAAGAGGTGATTGGGTCGCGAGGGCTCTGCTCTCATCAATGGATTAATCCATTCACAGAATAATGCATTAATGGGTTATCACAGGAGGGGGACTGGTGGCTTTATGAGAAGAGGAGGAGAGACCTGAGCGAGCACACTCAGCCCCTCCCGGTGTGACACCCCGAGCTGTCTTGGGACTTTCTGCAGAGAAGACCCTCACCAGATATGGCCCCTTGACCTTGGACTTCTCAGCTTCCATAACTGTAAGAAATAAATTCCTTTTTAAAATAAATTGCCCAGTTTCAAGTATTCTGTTATAAGCAACAGAAAACGGACTAAGATAATTCCTTTCTCTTTTTCTTCATTTTCTTGGTTCTCAGGTCTTCACTGTTCTGCAATAATCTTGCAGTTGTGGGACTTTGTTGACAAAATGTTCCAGGTTACCCAACAATGAAGATAGGCTCTCTGTGTCTTCAAGGACCCAGGGGTAACTCCTGTTCTCCTAAACTGATGCAGAAGTTTCCCCCAAAGCCATTCTCTCCTGCTGAGCCTGGCAGGTGACAGAGGTCATAATTACCCTCATATCCATAAATATTTTCTCTTTCTTTTTTCCTGGAATCCGGTAGAAGTCTTTCTCTTTAAAGCTTTATAACTTGATATTTATTTGTCTTGGGGTGGGTCATTAGAATTCTGTTGTGGAGTGTCTTTTATTTAAGAACTTTTATCTTTCATAATTGCTTCACAATGGTTTCTAGTTTGGGGCATTTTCTAGTCTGATACCAGTTCTCCTTGACCTATTTTCTGGTTCTGTCTGGTCTCCGTCCCTTCTTTAAAAGCTCTGAACCAAGTCAGTTGTCTTGGCATAGCCCCAACACTCCTGATCTTGTATGTGTCTCTTTCTCTTTCAAAAGTTCTCTCTATAATTCGATTGTCTCCTTAATGCTTATGAGTATAATCCTTGTTTCCTTATGCCCAGAGTTGTGGTAGCTTTTAAAAATGATTAAAATAGCTTAAAATAGCATTTAAAGGGGAAATCTCTTTTATAAACTTAATAATTAAAACTATAAAACTCTTGGAAGAAAACATAGGGGTAAATCTTCATGACCTTGGATTTGGTAATGATTTCTTGGATATGACCCAAAAGTACAAGTAACAAAAGAAAAAACTGACAAACTGGACTTCATCAAAATGAAAAGCATTTGTACATCAAAAAATAATATCAATAGAGTGAAAAAAAACCCTACATAATGGGAGAAAATATTTGCAAATCATATATGTGATGTGGAATTAATATTCAGAATATATAAAGAACTACAACTCAACAACAGGTGGGATATTTATATTTACAAACTTATATACACGTCTTCAGAGAAAGCGCTGGAGTTTTAGCTCTAGGCTCCAAGCTCAAACCTGAGTGACTGGAGAGCCCAGGAATTGGTGGATGATGTTGGGTGGGAGAAAGGGGAGCTTGGGTGTGTCTGGTACCTGCATGTGTGGCTTAGGGCACTATGTTCAGAAAGAAGGCACTACATTACTCCGGATGACTATGAACATGATATTAAAAGCATAACCTCACCAGGAGAGCCAAGATTTCTATCATCTATAGCACGAAAAACTGTCTGGTTAAATGAAAGGTATGGCAGAGGAAATGCATGCAGGAGTGACAGAAAGGCTAGGTGACAGATGGTTGGATGGAAAGCTATTTATCAAGTCCTTCCTTGAGCTAAAACACAAATGATTAGAAAGCAAGAGCTGCCTTCCTTCCCTCACCCACTCCCAAGCCACAGTGATTTCCATGTATATACTGCACCAAAAGTTTGATTCTTTGTGATGCATCCACCATTGTCTAGGAATGGCCTCTATTTGGTTATAGAAATCTATCCCCTTTGTGTCTCGTGCAGAAGTTGGAAGACTGGATAGGTCGAAAGCAACCTGGTTCTGCCTCTTTTAGCTTGACTTTACTGTCAGATGCAGGGACAGAGAATGTGGACTGCGAATCCCTGCCTCGGCCCCAAGGCTCAGCATAAAGGTTCTCAAATCCTTCATCAAAAATCAAATTCAGACATCACCTCTTCATATTCCAGGACAGTGACCTTGAGCGAGCCTGTCTTCTGTTTTTGCAATTCCAAGCAAGGCTTTACCTAAACCTTGGACTCGGTGGGATATTTTTCAGATTATAAATCTAAAAATACTCTTGGTATGGAAGTGCTACGTTCTTTACATCAAAGAACTAGATATATTGATAATTATTTTCCCATCTCCAGGCAATCTCTTCTATTTCCCTAGGAAGCCATGAATGTTCAATTACTTCTTAGTATTCTTAGTGTTATGCAAATGTACCTTAAATTTTGTTTCCTATTTTTTTCTCCCTTCCTTCCTCGTTCTAGCATCATGGCCTCTTCTTGGTGGTTCTCTTTCTGAGTCATTTTCCCCATTTGGGCTTGTACCTCTCCGCCCCAGCCATCAGGCTCGGACCATTGTCCTTTTTCTTCCTTTGCCCCTTTCCCTCCAGGTGAGACTCCTAAACTTGTTTTTTCTAGACATGGTTGGACTACTCTCTCTTTCTTTATAATTTTTGCTAACTGGCTCCAAAAGCCATTTGTTGTGAAGCATTCATAGACCGGGCTTGGTAATTCCCAGAGATAATTAAGGCCACTTAGAATAAGAGGCACATCCAATAAGATTATTGGAAAAGAAAAATGAATCAAAGCCACGAAAAGGAACAAATACGTTCCCTCCAGGACTGAGTTACTGTAATTAAATTTTGACTTTGGCACCGGGATTCCTATTGGTCTTGGCAATAAGGAAAAAGGAAGCATTGCGTAAGTCACTTTATTTAATAGGAACGAAGGTGGTCCATTTGTCAGTAGAGAGAGCCCTTTTCTGGTTTTAAACTATAAAAGGAATTTTTTTAGGTGGCTGTTACACAGGGACACTGAGCAACATAATGGATAAGGCAGAGATTGCTTTGACCTGGGAGATTTCTGCCCCTCTGACAGGAACCTGGAGGATCACTCCTTGGGGATGCGCCATGGGACTTAGCCATGAAATGCCTCCATGGGACCGAATGAGCTGCCCATCTGAGTGGCGGGGCCAGTGTTGACCGTTCCCCTGTTAGAGGGCATCAGGCGAGGTCTTACACAGCTGCTGGTGTTGGCATAGGCGTTGCTGCACTATGGGCACCGATTGTGTGGGATTCTAGGTCAATTGCTTCTCGAAGCCACTCTGAGGCCCTGACAATACAATGAGCTCATTAACTTTATATGGGAAAGTGGCAGCGGGTGGCTCTTTCCACACACATCATCCTGCTTTGCATCACGGGGACTTGCAACTCTGGCTTCTGCTGCTAGGACCCTAAATCCCTGCTTGGCCCAAGGAGGCCATCAACAATGATGAGGATGATGAAGATGGTGATGATGTCAGCTAACCTTCCTGCTTACCTTCATTGAGCACCTAATTTGTGACAGTCACTGGGCTAAACCTTGGTCATGCATTTGCTTATTTAATCTTGACAATAGCCTTGTAAGGAATGTGTTATGATTGTTTTGATCTTCATGATACAGGAGATCAGAGCCTATGATGGGTCTGAGTTGGGTGGTGTCTGTGTTGGTTCCCTAGGGCGGTCCGAACAAAGTACCACAAATGCGCTAGCTTAAAAAACCCAGAAATTTGTTCCCTCTTAGTTTTGGAGGCCAGAAATCCAAAATCAAGGCGTTAGCCGAGTTGGTTTCTTCTTCCTTCTGGCTCAGAGGGAGGATGCTTTCCATGCTTCTCTCCTAGCTTCAAGGGCTTGTGAGCAAGCCCTGGCATCCCTTGGCTTGTGGCTGCATCACTGCAATCTCCGCCTCCCTCACCCCATACCTTCCCCTCTCTGTCTGTGTCTTCATGTGGCTTCTCCTCTGTGTGTGTCTGTCCCTGGGTCCCTTCTCTTCCCATGTGCACACGAGTCATATGGGATTATAGGTCCATCTTACTCCAGTGTGACCTCAACTCACATCTTGACTGTACCCACCAACACCCTACTTCCAAATAAGGCCACCTTCTGAGGTACCAGGGGTCTGGACTTCAAATTACATTTCTGGGGAGCACAACTGGACTCACAACAGTGACTAACCTCTCCCTCCGGGCCCTTGGCCAGGAGCAACACAGAGGAACTTGGTGAAGGCAGCGGTCAAGGTAGACACGGTCACAGAAGCAGCAGAACCAGGGAGAAGCGGGGTCTAGCGCCTGACAGTTTACCAGGGTTGCTGTCCTATTCAGGGTGACAGTTCCATGATGCCATGGCGGCTGAGATGACTGAGGGAGTGGCGAGGTGTCCAGCCAAAGGTCGCTGCAACCGTTAGGAGGCGAGAGGGAGAAGGCTCGGCCCTGTTCTTGCAATACACCCTGCGACGTTCATCTTACATTTCTTGTTCCACTAATGGCCTTCCATGTGTTCTTCTGAGCTCTGCCTTACATCCTCTGATTTCTCTTCCACTCAATTGTGTCACTGCTTTCTACTTTTGGCTCTCCTGACGGCAACCCAGACGACCCTGATTGTCATGTGTCAGAACTGCCTGGACACGCTCCTTTCTGTTGATACCCTGAGTTCGAAGAATACGCAATTAAGCAACAGGCAGGTGTGGGTGTTGTTTCTGTGGTCACGACCAGCATTGCAACATTTTGTAACCACACTGGGAGTGTTCTGGGAGGTGTGAAAGGAAATATTTGCCCCCTGTGAGGCCGACACAACCTGCCAAGTTATTCCAGGGGCCCCTCGGCATCCAGACAAGCATGCTACTGGCACAATTTGGGATGACAAGATCTGGCTCCGTGCCCTGGCTTCATGGTTTAATTGCTTGGGCAAGTCTCTTCCCCACCCTGAGCTTCTGTTTCCATGTCTGCAAAGCGAGAATTGAAACAATCCGACACTACTTAGCTCACTACTTACTTAGTGCGTGGCTTGGAGCGTGAACACAGCAGCCGCACAGCAGGCATGCAGCCCAACTGACCCGCAGTGACACTGGGCAAGGTGCCCCCTCCAATGCCAAGAGAGAACATCCATGGACCGGCCACTGTCGCACCACAGATGCCCCCAATCGTGAGACCTGGAAGAGCTGCTTCTCCCCTCCCCCAGCCACCAACACTTAGATACCCCCTGACCAGCCCAAATTGTCAAGATCAAGTTTTGCTCTACTGAGAAGAATGAGGACTTGAAAGCTGAGTTGTAGACAAACAATCTTGCTTTTGATTTTGTGCACACTCAGGATTGTGGCCTTAGATTGTGAAATTTGAACCTAATACGCTGATTATTCCAGAGCAATGCTCCCTGCCTCGCCAGGAACAACTTGCTTGGCCAGTGGAAGTCAGGGAAGGCTTCCCAGAAAAGGTACCTCTTGGGCTAACAATATAAAAGGACAGAAATATCAGCGTGATGGTGTTCCTGGTATCGCTGAGTCCCTGGACAACCTGTGCACTGATACAGATCTCTGCACTGATGCAGGAGTGAGTACATGACAGACACATAGTGTCTTCCTTGTCATGTTTAGCACAATCTTAGTATGCAAACCTCTTCATATTAAAGGTGTTACTTACTGTGGAATCAAGGGACACAATGAACATGCCTTCTATCATTTCCTCTTGCAGAACAAGACCATTTGCACTGGTTAGGACATGGTGCTGGCTGCAGTTCAGTACCCTGCAGTGACTAGCCTATTGCTGTTGGTATAGAGTCCAAGAACCGGACCACAGGAGTCGGGCAGGTGTATGGTCATATTTAGCCTTAGTTATAAAATCATCTTAGCCAAGTATGCGTTTTGCAGGAAGATGAAAACATATTAGTTTCCACAGGGGTTTTGTTTCCAAAAAGAATAAGAAAGGCTTTGGGTTTAGGTAAGCTAATTCAATTGCTGATAGTTATCAGATAACACTATAACCTTTCCTTGTCTGAATGTAATCTGCGGACCTCCCAACAGTATCATCGATATGGTCAGAACTTGCATCTTTCCTTCTCCCTGCTGGGCTGAGACGGAGACCTTTGCTCTGGAAGACCCACGGGGGAGCTGGGGTGGGCGTAACCGTGGAGACAGGAAAAAGAATCTTAACCGATCCGCTGTTTCATCCCTGAGTCGCACCACCTCCCACCGCGAGCCTTATCAGGGAGCAGCAGGTGTCGCATACTGATGTACAAGAGCAGCGGAGGACTCTTCACCTCCCTTCATGTTGGCTGTGTATATGACATTTTGCTGTGATCAATAGCTGTTGGGAAGCCACTTGCAGTCACGGAGGCTCAGTTTGCACACCTGTAAACCAGGGACACCAGCATGACCCTAGGTAACAGAGCCCAGGGGAGCCAAAAAGGAGGCAGAGACACATCAGAATTCCGTGGACTTTATCCTACTTGTGCCGGGGATCGTCTCCCAGCTTCCCATGTCTGTCCTTGGTTGATAGTCAAGCTTGCTGCCCCTTCTCTGTCACCTCTCTGTAGGGCTCCGTTCTCCCAGAGACTCCAGATGGCATATGCACACTGCCATCCCAGCATGTTTATGAGTCTCTCTCTGCACTGGGAGGTGGCTCCCAAGGAAGGGGACCATGTGGCTTCCAGCCCAGGCCTGGCACAACACCTGCACGTGACATTCACCCAGTTGGCCTTGAAGCAGTGCACGGATGAACAGATGGATTTGTGCATTACACTTTACAGAGATAACTGTGGATTTTAACAGGTGTCTCTTGGTGCAAACCCTAACCCAAAGGTGACAAACTATCATGGTAGACCCTTCAGGCTGCTCCACAGCTCCCAAGTAAAGGAGGCAGGTGAGATAGCTGTGGCTTGATATGTTTTACCAATGAGATGTCCATCTGCTCGGCCCGTGTTGAGCCACGCTGGGGATTCACAGGATGGGAAGCAGCAGCAACTGATGTTCGGGACACAGATCCCAATATTTGTTGGGCAGGGCCTGTTTTGCTCACCCTGGTGCCTGCAAGCTGTGCGCAGGTTGCTTCAGGAACATGTGCACCGCTGTCTTCCACGGGGCGGAGGGTGGGGGATGGGTAAGTGCTGCTGTGCTAAGAGCTGAAATTGACTGACGTTACCTGAAATTTACTACCCAAGCCTTTTCCTGGAAGGTGCCAGCCTTTAATAGACTCCAGAGTTCCAAAATATTCACATCAGACAGATTCTTCCAGCAAGTGTCTAGGTGGAGAGAGATTCCTGGTGCTGTCTACTCTGCTGTCTTCCCGGAATCCTCCGCATTTATGTTTTAAAATACACCTGTGTGGTGCGTTATCTCAATCTCTCAGTGCAGATGAGTGAGACTGAGCCAGTGACGACGTGAAAGGATCCAGGTTGGGGTCAGGATGAAGTAGGAGAATGTTCCTCACCCTTCAGGGCAGAGCTCCTAGAGGCAACTGTTGGTCCTGGCCCTGCAGAAGGTCACTTGAAGGGCAGCAGGATGACATCCCATCTTCTTGAAGCCCAGGAAGAGGGACACCATCTAAGTCACAATGTATGAGGTCTGTCTGGCAGTGGAGCTGTCACTGGAAACTGTCACCACCAGGGAACAACATTGCAGACGTACGAGAGGCAGGCACAGCCCAGGAACAAGTGGGTGTAGAGTGGGTGGTGCCTGCCTTACGCCCAGCACAGTGTAAACTCAACAAAAGTGATTGGCTTTGTGGTTGGCCCCTTCATTTGTACCGAGGCAGTGTTACCCTACCAAGAAAAGGGGAGCTGAAGACTTCTCAAGCCCACCTTCTGCCTTTACACAGAACTATGTGAGTTTTGGCACTAGACTAGATCTTTCCTTGGGGATGAGGTTGACTTAGTTCCTTGGCTTCATTTGAGAGTCCATATAACACTTTGAAAGCTAAGAAGCAGAAATCAGTTAATTTTCCATGTGCTATGGACTGAATTGCATCCCTCCCAGATTCTTATATTAAAGCCCTAACCCCCAATGGGACTGTACTTGAAGTAAGGAAGTAATTAAGGTTAAACAAGGTCATAAGGGTGAGGCCCTGATCTGATGGGATTAGTGCCCTTCTAAGAAGTGACCCAAGAGTGCTCTCTCCCTCTTTTCCGTGTGAGGACGCAGTGGGAATGCAGCTATCTACAAGTGAGGAGGGAGCCCTCGCCAGGAGCCAAATCAGCCAGCACCTCAATTTCTCAGCCTCCAGAACTGGAAGAAAATAAATTTCTGTTGTTTAAGCCACCCAGTGTGTAGTATTTTGTTTTGGGAACCTAAGCTGACTTATCACCATCATTGCAAGGGCAAGGGGTGGAACTGGAGTGGGGATAACCAAAGCCACCCTGGTTGTGGCAGTTGGTGCCCACGCTTCTCCCTGGGGAGGGGGCCAAGTGCCCCGCTGGGCTCCTTCAAGCACAGGTTCCTTCATGCAATTTTTTATGTTGATTTTATCACATATCATAAGATTTATTGGGTTTGTACAGAATATTTGGAGGCTATACTACCTACAGGATAACCACCAAAAAAGAGGAGACAGGTCTTACTTCATCTGTCTGGAACGTTTTGTGGTTACTTGTGTTATGTGGCATAATGCATCTCCTGCTATCAACAGGAAGGTACCTGAACTTTGGAGGGCCCCTGTCTTTTAGCTGAGCACCTGTGTGGCATGTGGAACCATGTATACACACCAGCTTTTCAGCCACACTTTCCCCACTTGCCTCTATGGGGCCATCCTTACGGGCCTGGCAGCTTCAGGGTTAAAGTGGTGGCCCTTTTCCTCAGCCTGTCTTCTCCAGACCCTCTGCCCTCTGCAGTGGCACTCGAGTGGGAAGCTCTGCAGGGATCCAGGACCCCCAGGTGGGGGAGTCCGTACACGACACAGTAAAGATGTCCGGTGCCACACAAAGCACCGGCATTTGTGGGTTTTCCTGCAGATTTGCAGAGGTGGCAAACTGGCAGCTCGGTGACCGGCCACCTTGACAGACGTGGGCGTGCCTGGCCTGAGATTCTCAGCTGAGTATCACCAGTGGAAGGGCCAGATGCCACGGGGAAGACGTGGCCTCAATAGGGATTCTTCAGTCATTGGTTCCTCTGCACAGTGTCATTCAGGGAACATATGGGTCACTCGTCCCTCCCTATAGCTGAAACCATCCAGGTCGTCTGACCACGGAGAGTCGGGGTGGCTGAAAGGTGCTCACATTGCTAGTAGGCCGGTGGAAGCCTTGAACATGATTTTTGTTCTAGAGATTTATTTTAAGGAACTGGCTCACATGACTGCAGGGGTCAGCAATCGGAAGTCTGCAGGACAGGTGAGCAGGCTGGAGCCCCCAGAAGAGCTGACATTGCCATCTTGAATCTGAAGGCAGCCTGGAGGCAGAATTCCTTGTTCCTTGGGGACCTTGGTCTTTTCACTTAAGGCCTTCAACAGTTTTACCTGCTTTACTCAAAGTCTAGTGATTTAAATCTAATCCCTTCTGCAAAATACCTTCACAGCAACATCCAGACTGGACCAAGCACGGGCAGTGCAGCCTGGCCCCCTTGACACAGGTCATCAACCACCGCAGGAGAGACTTCCCCCTCTGCTTACCTAGTGTGAGAGTCCCTAAGTCAGGGAAGGGCCAAGTCACTAACGGACATGAGTGAATGAAGTGCCCAGTTGGAATGAAGAGTCTAGTAGGAGGCGAGTCCGTTTTGTGATGCGCTTGCTCATTTCCTCACTCAGCGACAGGCCTTGGACCTACACACACCTGCGAGATCTAAGGAGGTCCCTGGCGTCTTCAACTTCCTAATTCCACTGGGATTCTAGGGAGGGCTCATGAGGAACGTGGAGAGGATGCTGAAGGTGGAGAGGAAAGAATGTGCATCCCCGGAGACACTTCCCGCAGCCTTGGTTTCCTCCGGTGTCCAGGGAGGGGCGATTCAGAAAGGTAGGAGACGTTAGAAATGACACATGCACGAGCAAAAGCGCTCAGAGGGACAAGGAGTGACGTGTTCACAGGCAAGGTTAAGGCATTCCGTATCCGTGGAACTCAGAGAAAATTCAAGAGTAACTTTAAATTCTCCATTTCAAATTTCTCCTCCATTTTCACTCCTTTCCCGTGAGATATCGCTAAATAAAACTTCCCTCTAACTGAACCACAACACTGATCCCCCAACACTTTTTATTCGTCACAATGAGTAGACGGTTGGGGAGGGCAGGGCTGTGTTAGGTGGGAAGCCTGATTTCATCAGACTGGAGCCATTTTTGCCCCAATGAGGGGTGGGGTTTAGTATATTTAGAATAATAATAATCAAATTTTGTTTTGTTTCTTTTCCCAGGGTGTTTGGGATTTTGACATGAAATGTTATAAAAGGTATGGGGAAATGTGAGGGTGAGTATTCTGGAAAGTTCCATTGCATAGACTTGCCACTATGATGACGTCCTCCACTGCATGCAGGACCATCAGCCCAGAGCCTTGTGGGATGAAGGCGTCTATTGTAAAGGTTTTGGATGCTCGTCTTACCAAGGATCCTGTACATCTCCAGGTGTTGAGGTCTGCAGATTGGATCAGGCCAAGGACTTTGTGAGTTATTACTTTTCTCCAGGCTCTGACGGCCCAGGCATTCCCAGTGTCGCTTTCTGTCCTGTGTCTGGCTACTTCCTCTTCTCCATTTTCCCTTCCTTAAGTCCCCTTTAATTTCAGAAAAATGCATTATTTCAGACTCTTCTAATATGAGCTCATCAATGCACGGCATTATCTCCTTCCCAGATGGTGTCACTTTTAATTAAAAGCCAAAAATCCTTTATTTAAATTTTGGATTTAATATGTACTTTTGGAAGAAGGACTGGGGTACGGAGGTAAACAGATTGAGAAGGCATTTACGCTCTGCTTTTCATGCAAGCATGGAGTTGTTTTTTCTCTTTTTTTGAAATGTAAGCCATGGTGTTTCAATAGAGGTTTGTACAACATACAAGTATTTCTTTGTCCGCTCCATCCTGCTGCCTTTGAGGACGAGATGTAGGGTGATCTAAACCACTGAGTCCCAGTGGGCTGATGGACTTCAGGATTTTGCAGGGTGGCCTCGGCCAACAGCAGCAGCTGGTCGCTTTCAGAGCTGCCGGAGGTTTGGTGGGAGCCGGAAGGGCTGCGTGGTGTGTTCGCATGCTAAAACCAAGCAGAAGAAGGCATTGCCTCTTCGTACCTCTTCATTTTTTCTCATCAAGGCTTCAGAAACCACGGGGCTGACCGCAGGGTCATGCTGAGTTGGCAGTGCCCGTAAAGGCCACGTGACTGAGTTGAAAGGACACACAGCACCGGGTCTGCACGGGCCCGACTCCAAGTGCCCTTGCAACATTCAGTCCTTGTGAATGTGGGACATAGTCACTTGATCGTCACGGGCCCCAGTTTCCTCTTTAGAAAATGGTTCTTGCGCTCGGGTGTACATAAGGACTACCTGAGGGAGGCTGTTAAATGCAGATTCTTGGGCCCCCACCTCCAGCGAGACTGAATCTGGAGGATCTGGGGTGGGGCTCATGAATCTGAATTTTAAATGATGGTTGAAGAAATACTGGGAGTGACTTCACACCATGCAACGTCCTGGCAAACCGAGGAGAAAATGATGCAGAAGCCACCAGGATCGATTTGCCAGTGTTGTTACCCACAGCTTCACACTGTCCCTTCTCTACCCAGATATTTTTGAAGAAACATAATGGGAAGAGGGGACTCACTCAAGAAATATGATCAGCGTGACGCTGGGTCAGAGCTAAGTGTGGACTCCATGATTTCCGTTAGTGGTTTAACTTAAAAATACCCAACACCTGCTTATACCTCCCGAGCTTCAGAACACTTCTGGACGTGGGCAGTGCGTCTCATCAACTTTTATATGGTCATGAAACTATTTGAAATTCCTCCATGAAGTTAAAGAATAGGTGACTTGTGGAAAACCTTCCAATTTTTTTTAGCAAATGCAAATGATTTATAATGAAAAATAAAATGCCAGACAGTGTAATTAAACTTGCAGTAGACCTCATTCCAGGGGCCTGTTGCCGTGCACGGGCACCCCGACAGCCCGGAGAGCTGGCCTCACTGGGATGCAGCACATGTACAGGCTCAGCTTTATGTGGTGTGTGTGTGTCAAAAATGGGCTTGCCCTGCTGGGAGGGGACTGTCACCATCCCTATATACGAATAAATATAAGTACTGAGGCCGGGTGTGGTGGCTCACACCTGTAATACCAGCACTTTGGGAGGCTGAGGTCGGAGGATCACTCGAGGTCAGGAGTTTGAGACCAGCCTGAGCAAGAGCAAGACCCAGTCTCTAGAAAAAATAGAAATATTTTTTCTGGTTGTGGTGGTGCATACCTGTAGTCCCAGCTACTTGGGAGACTGAGGCAGGAGGGTCGCTTGAGACCGGGAGTATGAAGTTGCAGTGAGTTATGATGATGCCAATGCACTCTAGCTGGGGTGTCAGAGCAAGACCCTGTCTCAAAAAAAAAAAAAAGGAATATTAGCAATAAAAAGTAATTAAAATATAAATTATACATGCTCCTCTCTTTATTCCTTTATAGGCTTTGTCCTTTTCTTCCAAAATTTTCTAGCCTTAATGTTACCAAAGACCTCTCTTCAATAGTTAAAAATAATATTGTCTTTTAAAAATTGTAAAATAGTAAGAAGATTTAAGAAAATAGGGCAGAGAAATTATTCATAATTGCAATATTGCTTTTGAGCATTCCAAGTCTTTTCCATTTGCACACACATTTTTATGCATTTGGGATCAGCATGCCTCCACTTTTCATCTAATATTATGTCATATGCATTTTTCATATTTTTGACATGTCTTTAAAATTATAAATTTTAATGGCTGAGTGTGTGGGTTCTCATTTAATTTTTTTGCTCTTAGATAATTTACGTGCTTTCAAATTTTCACTGACCTAATGTCCTTTTTTGATAATGAAAAATTTTAAACACACACAAAATTATGAAGGATGGTACCGGAAATATTCGTGCCTGCACCACCTAGACTAAACGAATGTTCTAATGTTATTTCCAATCATCTCTTTGAAGAGCTGTTTTTGCGTTTTGTGCTCAGATGTTCCCCATCGCTGACCAGTATGCAGATGTGTCGGTGAGAAAACTGAGGTGGGAGGCAGGGAAAGGCAAGACTGTCGCCCTGAGAGAGAGGAGCAGCACAGCGGTGGGGCTCTGGGCTGTCGTGAGACCTCTGGCCGCCTGCCACAGAGCCGATGTTCCCACGGGTGCGCTATTCCAGTGACCAGACGGAAGCAGGGTGTGGTGTTACTACTCCAAGGGGCCACCCAAGGGGCGGGGTGGGGTGCACACGAGAAGGCAGGGCAGCCGGGGGCAGTGTGGGGGTTCTTCTCCCCTGTGCACAGGAGCCGGGAGTAACTTACCTGCTTAAGGAGTGAAGTTAGCCTGGCTCTCTGCTGCCCTCCCTTAGGATGGCCTTTCTGGTCCCAGAGTTCTGACAAGTCCCTCGGGTCAGGTCCATGCTGTGTGGCGTCCAGGATACACGAACAGCTGGGATGAGTCAGGACCATCGTTCAGGGGTCAGACACACAGGCAGCACCGGGGCAACGTTGGTTAATTCAGGATTCACTCCCTCTCCTGTGGCAGACTGGCTGAGAACTTTTCCAGAACATTCTTTCTCAGTGATTCTCGATGGGGCTGGAGGGTCCTCAGTTGGGTCTCTGAACTTTCATATTCACTCCTTTTGGCCAAGACTTGTCTTTTCCGTGGAATCTTGTTTGAAGATGCAAAAATGCCTTGTAAGTGTGGTGCTTGTGTGTATGCATGATCTCTCTCTATTTAGCTCTGTCTGTCTACCCACCTAGGTATTTATCATCTATCATCTATCTTTCCATCTGTCTTTCTAGCCCAGCCGTCAGGATGACCTCGTCCCCAGCCTATCTGAAACCACTAACAGATCCCAAGCACGAACTGCCCAGATCAGCCCCGTCAACCCCCAGATTCATAAGCAAAATCAAGGATCATTATGGTCCACTCCACAATAGATCTTGGAGCATCCCTTCTTTGTTTCAGGTTGAGTAAGCTGTATAGGGCCCAGAAGACAGATGAGAACTGGAAGAAATTGGTGGAAGGAAGAAATCTTTAAGTAACCGTGACTCTCTGGAGCAGCCAGGGGGGTCGTGGATCCCTTCAGAAGGAGGGGAGCTGAGGGCTAAGCAGGTGTGGCCCTTGCAGTCACATGGTTCCCCACAGGGAAGCAAGAGGAGGCTACTGACATTACTGAGCACCTACTATGTGCTGAGTCTGCTTGACACCGATCCATTGTGCTCCACAGATAGTGGGCAACACTGTGGTGTGAGCTGTGGGAGCCAGGTTTCCAGGGCAACCACCGTGATTCTCTCCTGGCATCTATACTCTTGTGCAGTCTCCTCTCCCATGAAGAGGGCTGATCTGGGAAACCACCAGGATGTTGTGGACGTGATGCTGTGTGACTTCTGAGGCTGGGTCACAACAGACACTGAGGCTTCCACGGTCTGCCCTCTTGGATCACTCACTCTGGGGAAGCCAGCCACCATGTTGTGAGGCCACTCAAGTAGCCAGATGGCGAGGAACTGAGATTCCAGCCACAGTCAGTCCTGACTTGCCCGGCATGTGAGTGAGCTGCCTTTGGCGTGGGTTATCCAGCCTAGTCCGTCTGTCAGATGACAGCAGCCTCCTGCCACTTTCAACCTGCGTGATCTAGTTTTTTAATCTTTTGGAGCCTCAGTTTCCTTCCCTGTGAAACAGGGATGAAAACAGCATCTGCCGAATAGGGTTATTGCAAAGATGAAGGGAATTAATACCTGCAAGACTCTTAGCACAATGGCAGGCATGTGGCCAGCCTCCAACAGTGCTGGCCGAGGTTATTGAGATTCACGCTTTCCGCTCCTCGGAGCTGCAGAAGGGAGGGAAGAGATCAACGTGCCACAGACCCGTCTGCCTGAAGACCCGATTTGCTGAACGACGCATTCACTAGATTCCTGAGGACACTTTCGAAGTCATAGTTGTTTCCCCTCTACCTCCGCCACCTGAACTATTACATGTAAACACTTTACTATTTTTATTTCTGGACATAAGTCCTACCCTGACATCTGCCCCGTCCCCCTGACTTGTCCCATTCCTAGCCCACCCTGCTATCCCCACCCCATGGGCACATGGGTGGGCTTCCCTCAAACCCACCTTACCCTTTTCTCTATTTCTGTGGACTTCAGTCTCCAGCTCCGACAGAGAAATGGCAGGGATGGGATAACCTAGGTCTCACTGTCTTACAGTTTTGGTGAATTGACTTCTGGTGAAGAGCCCGAGGCAGGCACCAGGCTTAAAGCCAGCTGCTCCGGGTGCCAATGATCCCACGGCCTAGGCACGCTGGCCCAGCGCTCGCCCTCCCTCTACCAGGGACGCCTCGTGACCCTTTGTGCCGCACCATAAGGATTGGGATAAGGACTGAGTAACCAGTCTGTTTACAAACTGACGTGAGCTTTGCACTCTCTGGCTTGCTAAATTTAGAAGATGGTTGTGCAAAATGAAGGCGATCCCTTCATTCCTGTATTCATTAAAAAAACACCATGCCCGCTACGGCTCTCCTAGGCCCCAGGAATACAGCAATGAATAAATCGTGGCTCCCACTCAGGAGGACCTCACAGTTTCATGGAAGAGACAGAAACGCAAGTATTGTACATAGAGTATGACAAATGTCACCACAGATGCATTCATGAAATACCCCCAGAAGTTAGCGGTGGGAGTCAGGAGGGGCTGCCCGGAGAAGGGGGCGTTAAACTGTCCACATTTGGTCCCAGGCCACTTGAGTGGAGAGTGCCCACCACATTACCATATTCTAATGACACTTCTGTGCCTGGGTATCGGGCCTGTGGGATTTGCCAGTGAACAGTGATAGAATTAAAAATATGTGGTCATAAAAGATTGTGCCTCAGCATTTTGAAGGAGCTTCCAAAATACTGAAAAACATAAAGACTAAGGTAACCAGCACACACGCCCTATTACTCAGAGTCTGCAATTAATATTTCAGATAATTTTTAAATATTTAATGGCGATAGAATAAAATAATGAAGTACCTTTTGTATCCTTCAGTCTCCTTTTTTCCTCCCTAGAGGCAACATTCTCATACATTTGGCGTGTGTTTGTCTATTCTACTTAAAATGATTTCATCGCGTGTTTCAGTGACTACATCTCTCTCCACGATATTGCAGGGTATCATTTTATGCATCTTAAACTTTTACAGAAGTTCTATGTCATGCATAGCAGAGCCTGCTAAAGCTTGTTTCTTATTCAACATTCTATTTTCTAAGATCTGGTCGCCTTGATACGTATATTAGCCTATTAATATTAAACGCTGTAGAGTATTCTTCTATTGAGTGACTATTCCATAATTAATCTATCTACCAGTTTTCCTACTGAGGGACCTTGCATTAGTCCATTGTGTGTTGCTATAAAGGAATACCTGAGGCCGGGCAATTTATAAAGAAAAGAGGTGTATCTGGCTCATGGTTCTGCAGGCTGTCCAAGAAGCATGACAGTGGCACCTGTTTCTGGTCAGGGCCTCAGGGAGCCGCCAATCAAAGCAAAAGGTGAAGGGGGAGCAGGCTGTCACCTGGCAGAGAAGGGTCAAGAGAGGGAGGAGGTGCCAGGCACCCTTAAACAACCAGTTCTTGCGTGAACTCACAAAGCGAGAACTTTCCCATCATCGCGGGAGGGCACCAAGCCATTCCTGAGGGACCTGTCCCCATGACCCAGACACCTCCCACCAGGCCCACCTTCAATACTGGGCATGGAATTTTAGCCTGAAATTTGGAGGGGACACAAATCCAAACTATATCCGACATTTACATTGTTTTCATTTGTTTTTTGCTCTTACTAATAATTCTGCAACAAACGCTGATCTCCTGATGGAAAATCGCAAATATTTTTGGATTGTAGAGTATGTGTGGTATCTGATGATGCCACTTTGCTCTCCAAAGTGATTGCACCAATTTACATTTCCACCACATTTTAATGCATCCTTATATTAAACATCTGGTATTGTCAGACTTTTTGATTTGCCAATTGGATGCATGACATGGTTCCTTGTTGCCAGCCATGTGCTGGAATGAGCTTGGACTTTGTGGGCGAGCTGAGCTTGTGCCTCTCATCCCAACTCCAGGTTCAATGGCTTCACAGGGTTAGTTTGCAATTGGCCATGTGGGAATATTTACACCATGGAAAGTGGCACACACTCCACATCAGGCCTTTCCCCTCGGAGAGCCAGTTGTTAGGTGTTTGCCGGCCACCACTGCCTACCAAGTGGGCTTCTCTGGTCCCCTTTCCTCCCCTAAACTCATCTCACGTGATAGCCAGGTTACCAGGTTGACGGAAGTCCTGTTTGTGGCTGTAAGTCTCAACAGCACAGAGTGGGAACTGTTGGTGTGTTGGCGTTTGGCGCAGTTGTCACTGCACTGCCACTCCAGACTGAAGGGAGCGCAGGCACGAGATTATCTGGTAAGCAAAATTAAACCAAAAAACCTCCCAAAAATCTTTAATAGTTTTTTTTATTGAAAGGATAAACAAATACATATTTAAATACATCAATATTATCTCTTTTAAAACTCCCTTTCATCCAACAAACTCTTCTTCTGCAGATTAATTTTTCTCATTTAATAATATTTTCTGGAATTTACTGTATAGCATATGTTGTAATCCGCTTCATGCCTTTCTGTAGGTGCAGAGTGTTCTGTTGTATGGCTATGCCACAGGTAATTCCATCAGTCCCCTACCAAAGGACATTTGGGTTGTTTGTGGCTTTTTGCATACACAAAAGTGCCATAATGAATAGACTAATACATGGGTCATTTCGTATTTTTGCTAAAGTATATTTAGGAGAGATACTTGGGGGTAGAATTTCTGAGTAACTTATAGCTTAACAGATAGCTTTATTAAAGTATAATTTATGTGTCATAAATGCAGCTATTTTGAGTGCACAGTTCAATGATTTTTTGGTAAATTTATATGGTTCTGCAAACAATCCCACTGTTCCCAGTTTTAGAACACTTGCATCACCCCCCAAATTCCCTTGTGCCTGTTCCTAAGCTCAAACTCGGACAATTATTATTGATCTGTTTACCATCTCTGAAGTTCTGCCCTTTCTGGAAATACCATGTAAATGAAATTGTATAATATGTAGATTTTTGTGTCGAGCTTCTTTCGCTTAGCGTACTGTTTTTGAGTTTCATTACTATTGTTTAATGTCTCAGTAGTTTATTCCTTTGTATTGTTGAGTCATATTCTGTGTGTCTATATCATATTTTGTTCATCCATTCATCAGCTGATGGACACTGGGGTTGTACCCAGTTTGAGGCTATTATGAATAGAGCTGCTATGAACATTCATGGATAACTCTTGGTGGGGACATGTTTTTATTTTGGAATTGCTGGTTTGTGTGATAAGGTTCATGCGATAAGTATATGCTTAACATTTAAGGAAACTGCTGAACTGCTTTCTAATTTTACATTTCCACCAACAATATTTGAGAGTGTTAGTTTCTCCACATCCTTGTAAATTGACAATCTTTTTGATGATAGTGGGTGTCTAATGCTGTCCCATTGTGGGTTTAATTTGCATCCTCCAAATAACTAATAATATCAAGAATCTTTTGTGTGCATATGAGCTGTGTATCTAAATTTTGGGTGAAATGTCTATTCAAATCTGTAACTTATTTTTAATTGGGTTCTTTGTCTTCCTATTATTGAGTTGTAGAAGTTCGTAGTGTATTCTGGATACAAGTTCTTTGTCACAGGTATACTTTGCAAATGTCTTCTCTCAGTCTGTGGCTTGTCTTTCCATTCTCTTTATGGTGTTTTTGAAGAGTAAACATTTTTTAATTGTGATGAAGTCCAATTTATACATTTTTTCTACATTCTATTGTGCTTTTGGTGTCATATCTAAGAAATTCCTTCCTAACCCAAAGTCACAAAGTTTTCTCCAGTGCTTTTTTTTCTAGATGTTTAATGGATTCAGCTCTTACATTTAGGTCTGTGATCCATTTTGAGTTAATATTGTACACAGTGCGAAGTTTCTTTCTTTCTTTCTTTTTTTTTGACACAGAGTCTCACTCCGTTGCCCTGAGTAGTAGAGTGCCGTGGCATCATCCTAGCTCACAGCAACCTCAAACTCCTGGGCTCAAGCAATCCTTCTGCCTCAGCCTCCTGAGTAGCTGAGACTATAGGCATGCCCCACCATGCCCGGCTAATTTTATATATATATATTTTTAGTTGTCCAGATCATTTCCTTCTATTTTTAGTAGAGACAGGGTCTGGTTTGTGCTCAGGCTGGTCTCAAACTCCTACCTCAAGCCATCCTCCCGCCCTGGCCTCCCAGAGTGCTAGGATTATAGATGTGAGCCTCTGGGCCCAGCTAGAAGTTTCTTATTATTTTTTTGCATATGGATATTTAGTTGTTCTAGCACCACTTGTTCAAAAGACTGTTCCTTTTCCTTTGAGTGGCCTTGGCAACTTTGTAATAAATCAATTGACGATACACATATGTGTCTATTTCTGGACTCTTATTTCTTCCTTCTCTTTATATCTCTAGTCTTTTAATAGGCTTTTAACTATCCGAGGGGGTATAGCTTTTTAAAAAATCATTGATCTCTTTTACTGTTTAAACTGTTTACTATAATGTTCTTTTCTTGAGAATCTGGCCCAAGTCCCCTGACGGGTTGGGTTAGGTTATATGCACAAAGGTCTCCAAGGTTGTCCTTTGAAAGTGTTTTCATGATTCAGTTGTTCCCATCTCAGTTTCCCAGTCCTCATGTGTCACCAGGCACTTTTCTTTAAGGGTGGGGACCTGCCCTGCTGGACACAGTTTACTAAGACATCTCAAGCCCGGGACCAGGCCAGGAGCCCAGCCCATCTCCCATGGGTTTCCTCTCTCCCACGAGACTCAGAGGGCCCTGATGGTCCCTAGAGATGCCCCAGATTGCAGTGACACCAGCTTAGGAACCTGTGCTATGCTTACAACCTAGAGAAATAGAAGATTCACCAGGAAGTTATGAGGTGTACGTGTTTAAAGCCATTACAATCCCATATTAATTAAATTCAATCTGCAAATATTTGGTTCCTCACTCTGTCCGGGTCAGTGAGGGAAGGCCTGGGTCCCACCATGCCTTCGGGTGCCCTCCTCGCAACACCTCCTCTTGCCCCCTGGGGTCTGATAGGGGAGACACACACGTGAACAAGCAGACATAATATCCTGTGACAGGATGATGGACAGAAATACAGACAGGGCAAAGGCGTGGCCCAAAGACGGAGCAGCAAACGTTCAGGGCAGGTTGTGGGTGGTTTGAATTTGGTGACAAAAAGGGGTGAAGAAGGGAAGACCAGTCCAGGCAGAGGAAACAGAATTGGCAAACCAGGTGGCGGCCAGCGAGTGTAACTGGGGAGTTTGGAATTAGAGGGGATGGTTGATGTGCAAAGTGGGAGCAGAGCAGGGCTGGGGCGGAAGGGATTGCATCAGTTCTGGGACTTCATTCCACTTAAAATACACGTACCATAAAATTTACCATTCCAGCCATTTTTAAAACGTCCAGTGCGGCAGAACGGTAAGCACATTCACATTGTTGTGCAACCCTCACCACCGTCCATTTCCAGAACTTTTTCATCTGGCAAAACCTAAACTCTGTCCCCACTGAACAACAGCTCCCCATCCCCTCTTCCCCCAGACCCTGGCACCCACCATTCTTTCTGTCTCTGTGAGTTTGACTGCCCTAGGGACCTCATGTATGTGGACTCATACTGTATTTGTCATTTGGTGACTGGCTTATGTCACCCAACATAATGTCCTCAAGTTTCATCCATCTTGTAGCAGGTGTCAGAATGTCACTCCTTTGGAAGTTGAATAATATCCCGTTGTCCAGACAGACCCCATTTCGTTCATCCACTCATCTGTCGACGGACACTTGGGTTGTTTCCACCGTTTGGCTCTTGTCGATAACGCTGCTATGAGCGTGGGTGTGCAAATATCTCTTCGTGACCCCGCCTTCCATTCTTTCGAGTGTGTCCCCGGAAGTGGGATTACTGGGTCACACGGTAATTTTACTTTTGATTTTCCGAGGCACTGCTGTGCTATTTTCCACAGTGGCTGCACCATTTTACATTCCCACCCACAGGGCGCAAGCGTTCCAATTTCTCCGCATCCTCGCCAACTGTTATTATTTTTTTTAAATAGTAACCTTCCTAATGTGTACGTTTACTCCACTTTTGATAAGAGAACGCTACCTCCGAGTCACCAGATTGTAAAGATGGGCTCCAGGGAATGATTTTTTTTTAATGAATATAGACTCGACTGAGGTTAGTCAAGGTTTGAGTCTGAGGACATTAACAAGTCACATCCCCAACTATGTCCCCAGCTCAACGATGGGGCTGTATTTTCTTGACAAATCTTGCCAGCCATGCTCTGTTTCCCCGACTGTTTCTCCGCCCTAGAACAGCCCTGACTCCTGCCTTCTGAAGCCACGGAACAGGAAAGTGTATCCCACAGACGGAGGATAAGAGACAGCAGACAAAAGCAAAGAAAAATGAGCTTATTTCTGAGCATTTCCACTAACACCTGGATCCTCTCTTTACCTCTGCTACCTTTCCCCTCTTTGCTTTTCTTTCTGTAAGTGAAATTGTCTGGGTTCTTATCTCCCTTTATTGGGTTAGAGAGTGTTGGATGTTCTTGACAAGCTCAAGGGGTTGTCACAAGGATCAAACGAGATTATAGCTGAGCGACCACTCAAGTTTGAAGTGTTACATCAATGTACCGGATTATTATTAATCTCCCATTGATCTCTTAATACAGAAAAAAAAAATAAGCCTCCTCCCATGGGGTTTCCATGGCAAAGACATGGCAACGACTCTCATCATCTTTTCTCTGCTGAATCCAGTTCTGGCCCAGGCGGTTTAATTGCGCTTGGGATTTATTCCCGATGAGACCTTGCCATAAATCAGAGGTCAGGAGCCTGCCCTGAATCGGGGCATACATTTGTTTTGCTTGGCTCATAGAATGTTTTAAAATTATTTTTATTTTGTTGCCAGCATAGAGAACTCAGGAGAATTACCCCCCACCACACACAAAAAAAATCCAGGTTTCTGGCATTTTTGGAAAACTTTGAAGACTTGAAATGCCGGCCCCACAAGGCCCGCCTGTCTCCTGCTAATGGGTCCTTCCCCCTGGCCTGGCTTGTGCAAAGAGTTTGCGCTGTGAGCCCGATATGAGTGCAAAACCCCATGGGCAGATGGCAGGAATCAAACCCACCAACAATCTCTTTGGGTTGCTATGGGAGACACTGAATAACTTTGGGGAATGTTGGATTTTGGGGTGCCTGTCCCTCCTATGGGCAGTAAAACCGTCGCCCTGTGGGTGTGGCCATCATCTCTACCTCCTGGTGAGTTAATCCTTCCAAAACACTGGGAAGGGAAGTCCACTGGCAGGCAACAATATGAAAACCCGGCGTTTGAAAAATTGCAATTCTAGGCATGAGCCTACGTAGATAGTCTGTTTTAAGAGGAAAAATCCCAGGCAAACTTGAAGTGTAATCAGATAAGAGGATCCGGGATGATGAAGGGTCTAGAAACCAATACATGAGATTAAAAACCCCTGAATTCAATAGGCGCTCTACTCACTGCGTTGAATAAGGATGACTCTAGACACAATCAAAATGCAACTTTCTTTTTCTCCCACTTCCGCAGGTAACTCCCCGCCCTCCTCCGTACGGGCTTGGTTAGCTATGATGTTTGGTTCACTCTTACGTAAAAGACAGTCCCAGGTTAGTTTAAGAAGCAAACGCAGTCTTGAGCCAGCGGTTAGCTTGTCTAATTTGAGACGTTAATCCACGCGCCAAGCCTGACTTAGCATTCGCTCTCCCTTCTCCTCGTTCAGGGCTGCTTTGGGCTGGGAGCCCCCGGTGCGGAAGGGGACACCTGGCTGTTTTGTTCTCTGTCCTGCGTCCTTCCTGGGAACTGTAGCTGGGGGAGAGAGAGGAGGGCAAGAGGAAGAGCCGGGGCAGATGTAGCTGTTGTAAACTGACTTTTGTCTGGGAAAGCAGCTCTGCCTAAGAGAATCCTAGCAAGGGATGTGCCCGTAGGAGGCTAGAAGGTGGCTTTTCAGTTCAGCCCCATGTTCCAACACACGCTCTTTATAACTAAAATCCAAATTGTAAAACCAGAAACTAGATTACCTAGCAAAACACCATCAAATACAATTTGTGTGACATATAAGTATCTTTTAAGCCCCTTGCCAAGTCATCCTTTTAATTCACTCTCCAGCACGGTTTACTCTTAAGATTACAGCAATCCTCCCCCAAACCCAGCAAAGCTCTGCTCACGCCAGTGCTTGGCATCTGTAGCTTTTTGTGTCTAGAACTGAATCCTGAGGCTTCCGTGCAGGTGCCATCTTCTACCCGAGTTTTCCTTCATTTTCTAGACATCACTTAAGAATGAAGACCTTTATTTTCTTTTCTGTTAAGAGCAGCTAGGCTCCTCTCACCTGCCTCCTGAGCAGGGGCAGCCGGGGGCAGGTTTAGGGGAGAATGTGTCTATTGCAGAGCTGAAACCCACCTGGATAACCTGGAACCACTGAAACCTCAGAATAAGAGAGGGAGAGTGGGGATTTTCAACTGTTTCAAGAATTTAAAGGTGGCTGGTGTTTGGCTGTATCTCACTCTATCTCTTACATAAAACTGAGATTCTATAGACTGGAGTCTGTCTTCAGGATTAGTAGTGACCAGGGACAAAACTTGCTACAGCAGAGGTCAGCCAACTTTCTCTGAAAGGGGCCAGAGCTCAAAGGTCTCAGGCTTTGCCGGCCGTAGGTCTCTGTTGCAGGGATTCAACTCTGCTGCTGAAGCGTGACAGCAGCCACAGCCCATTCATAAACTAGCAAGTGTGGCTGTGTGCCAATAAAACTTTATTTATAAAACGAGCAGTGGGCCGGATTTGGCCCATGGGCTGTAGTTTGCTGACCCCTGTTGCAGTGAAACCAGAAGTCCAGAGAAGGCCCATGGGTGAAGCAACACTGAACTGGAGTCAAGGGAGTGACGTTCTAGTCTTAGCACCAGCCCGACTAGCTGTGTGCCTAAGGAACATCCCTGATGTCTCTGGTCCTCCTACTCCTCAATAAGCAGGTAAGCTAATTACAGTGAGTCTGAGAGATGTGGAGGCTGAGAGAGGTGGCAGTAGAATGCACAAGTTTTATTTGGTCATCGCTTTGACAGATTAGCTTAAGGGAAAAGTCCCTTATGGTGTGAGACCCTCAGAGGCTACAGGATGGGGCTGCTCCCCAGAAGGCAGGGAGGAAGGTGAACTCCTGGGGAGAGGGGACCAGAGAGGGATCTGATAACGTCTAGGTGATGTCACCCAGCAGCCTCCCTGGGAGGCCCTGGGTCAGAGTGCTCTGAAGGGCGACAGCAGCTTGGAGTCTTTATAGCTACGAGGTTTACCTTGTCCATGCCTATCACATGTTGGGCACAGCTTTTTTCTTACAGATTAAAACTAACATTTAAAAAAAGTTAATATGTGCATTAGAGGGAACTAAAAAACACAAGAGGCAAAGAACAAAATCATCCCTAATCATAGGCAGCTCACAGCCCATGTGTCCTGCTGGGTCCTCTGTGTGTATCCTCAGCCAAACATCCACTTTTACGCAACTGAGATCATGCAGTATGGGTCATGCTCCTTCACACACCATGAGTAGTTCCCGATTCATCATGCCTTGGGGAACAAAGACACCAAATCAGGTAGTAGAATAATCCAGTCATGATGGAATCTGGGAAGAAATACAATTTCAGGGACCCTATGCTTTGTGCATTTCTAGGGGAATCAGAACTCCATTGACTAGGAAAGAACTTTAAACACTTGGTATTCTTGTGACTGAGCCAGTTACATGTTGTATCATCATCATCGTCGTCATCGCCATTAAATGCTTGTACATAATGATCAAAGTCAACCCACACGGTGCTTTCTGAGAGGCAGGATCCTTCTCAATGAGCCGTTCCCAGTCCCGACTCCCTCCCCGATGCAGGAGCAGGTGCGAGACTCAGGCCTGGGTCGTTGCAACAGGTGGGAGCCCGGCAGGCTAGCGAGGGGCCATGAGCACTGCGTGGGGCGGCTGGCAGAGGGCTGTCCTCGCTTTCCCACTGGACTTGAACTGGGAAGACGGAGCACAGAGCTGCTGGAAACCACTTGCTTCCATGAACTGCCTGAGAAGGGGACCCACACAGAGGAGGACGGGGTCTGTGGAAGGACAGGCGTGGTCCTGTGAACGTCGTTTACATCCCTGATCCAAGTGTGTCTGCTGCCGGATATACATCTGAACTTTTTAGTTCCATGAGAAAATGAAGTCACTTCTTTGTGTAGATGGAATCACGTCATCTGTCACTCACAGCCAGCGCAATGCTCGCTGAAGCATAATATTTTTAGCTCATTTTGCCGTAACTTACATTGTCCCCTTAGGCTCACACAGCACCGTATTTGGCTAGAGCCATTACTACTGCTATATAAATGAGCCAAAGACGGCCCCTGAAGATTGGTTTCTACGTGATTTATGTCTTCACAGCACGCTGGGACCCTTCAGCACGAAAGCCCACTGGTGCCAAACTCAAATTTGTACGCACGCAGTTGTTTTAAACACAGTCCCAATGAGCATGTTTTCAGCCATTCAGAGCCCACCTGCTTTGCATCCCCTCAACTCATTCATGAGGTCTTATTGCATGCTTGATTTCTTGTCTGTAGAGTTTCGGTTATTTTGTTATTTTATTATTTTTCCTCCAGCAGTTTGAGATTAAGAAGTTATACATCTATTTCTATTTTTCTAGCAACTACCCTTAAAGTTTTTTTTTTTTTTTTTTTTTTTACGAAGTCTAGAATTAGCATTTTTATTTGCTCCGACATCAGACAGGACTTTGAGTTTAATTCAACTCCCTCCAACTCCTAGCAGCCGCCTGCCCCTCACACTCAGCTCTCCCCATCCTGCATTGGAATCTTGGGAAATTTCTCTGAGCTTGACGTTTCTGGTAACACATTTTAAAATATTCTGCATCCAGAATTATTTACATGGAGGATTCCTCCTCCTTCCGTTTCAATTTTCTGCCTGTGACACTCACGAGATGACTGTCGGTGCAGTTTGATTCCGTTGTCTTCCCTCGCTATGGTTACTTGTGTGTTATTGTTGTCTGCTTGCTTCAATTCATTAATTTTTTGGTTTTGTTAGAGTAAGTCCTTAACTAATCTGTTCAAAAAAGATTTACAGATGGTAAACTCTGCGCCCTCGTAAGTCTCAAAGTGTCTATTTTGATCTCACACTTAAATATTAATTGCTTTTGACTGTATATAAAATGCTTGGTTCAAAATCATTTTTATTCTCAGAGTTTTGAGGTTATTGCTTCTTTGTCTTCCAGAATCCATTGTTGCCAATGAGGGGGCAGAACCAATTTGGGTCTTTTTTTGAGAAGGGGTCTTGCTATGCTGCCCAGGCTGGTCTCAAACTCCTGGGCTCAAATGATCCACCTGCCTCAGCCTCACAAGTAGCTGGGATCACAGGTATGAGCCACTTTGCCTGGCTTCCCAGTTTGATTTTGTTCCTTTGTAGGCAAGCTGTTTTCTTTCCTTTATTCCGCATGATTTTGGCCTGTTTTGGTGAAATCTTTTAGGACTTCCTTTTCTTCTTTGTTCCGAAAGTTCCCAATGATGCCTATAGGTGTGTTTCTGCTTCCTTCATTGTGATCAGCCTTCAGTGAATTCATTCAATACAAATACTGTCTTTATTTAGCTTTGGATAATTTTATTATTAATTTTTTCTCTCCTCAATTCTCTCAATCCTCTACCTAGGAAACTCATATTATTAATAATACATGGCTTTTGGAGTAGTTTGATTATTCAGTCCAATAATAAATTTTCAGCTGCCTTGATCATTCAACTGATCTGTTGAGTTTTACACTTTAACCATTGTTTTTAATTTCTAAGAGTCCTAATTGGTCCTTTTACTTTACTCCTGCAATTTGCCCAGCCTCCAACACACACACCTGCTGTAGTCTCACCAGGCATTGCTTTAACTGCAGTGACAAAACACTCCTTGGAAAAACAGAAACCTTTTCTGTGTTACCCAGTATTTCAAACAGCTTGAAAATTATGTGTTCATAGTTGACCCTCACCTTGGTCACGTGCGGTAAGAGCCAAAGAAAGGGATAAAATCAGAAGAGACACTATTAAAAAAAAAACTTCTTGTCAAGGGTAAAGTTACCAATCTTGAGACTCATTTTAAATTGAAGCAGCATGGAACTTTGTTCCCCAAAGAGGGACAAACAAACTAACTAGACGTTTTCTCAAGCGCTTTAGGAATTCTGCAGTTACTGTCCCAACTTGTCACGCAGCTATGTCAGGGGACCTAAATTTAGACCGCTCCTTGTAATGAAACCAGGACGTTCCATTTTTGTTTAAAAAGGAATGACACAGAAGTCAGTTCAGCGGCTTTTAATTCATAAAACAGATTTAAATTTATCTGAGGAAATAGAGATGTTAATTGCAGTGTCATTTATAATAGCGCAAATTGGCAAGAATCCAAATGCCCGAAAGGAGGGAAGAAAGTAAATCATGGTGCATTCAATCGAAGAATATTATGTGGACATTAAAAGTGACAGCCATAAAGACTGAGCGGTAAAATGGGAAATACTAACATGAGGTTAAATGAAGAACGGGACATAAAATTGTGCGCATGCTGCTGTTGCAATCACGCATATGCAAAACCGCTTGAAAAGAGGAAAATATGGAAAAATGTGGTATAAGTAATCAGGATACTCTTTATGGGGAATTTTTTTGCTTGCTTTTTAAAGCCCAAGTTTTGCAATGTGAGATAACTTTTAAAATATTAAATTGTTTAGGAAAATATTTGGCAGAGATGGGGAATGTGATGGGAGAAATGAATGGCCGGAGCCGGGGTTCTGGGTTCCAATCTCGAGTCTGCTCTGGGCTCGGAGCATCTCTGAACTGCTTCAGCTTCTGCGTACGATCTGGGCTGCTGCGTCCACTGCCTGTCCTCCGTCTGTAAATCACATCCTCTGTACTTTCTATATTTCAAAACAATTTCCAATGTTTCTAGTCCATGGACTTATTCTCCTTAAAATGATATTTTCTGCCATTGTATTGGATTTAAAGTCATAGGGAAATGATGCTTAGTGCACAATCTTAGTACATCCCTGCTGTTTATTTTTTGTTAACTAATCAACAATTATAAAGGCATATTTATTTATAAACTCTCTATTTATTTCTCCCATAAATCTTTGACTTTTAACCACAAAGTTTTCCTCCAATTATTTTTAGAAATTGCACCGATGCGGCTGTAGATAGACTATCATATGCCATTTCTAACTAAGTTTTATTTTAAGATTTATTCCGGTCTTGAACAATGTCTTGTCTCTTTGAGTTAAACTTCGTACGACTCATCGTATTGATTCAGGATCTAGAGTCTTGCTCCTTGCTCTGTGTAGGTTGGGCAGAAGGAAATGTTCAGCATTGATTATGTAGCACCACATTGAAAGTCACAGCTCATGGGCTCTGCTTTTGGCTGAGGGCTCCAGCTTATGGATCAATTTAGTCTGTTTTATTTTACTTGACACACATTTCACGGTGGGCCACTAGCCGTGTTGTCCAGCCTGGCTCCATCCATTATAAAACTAGAACCGGAGGGTAGGAAGTCATGGTTGACTAGACTACGGGTTATCAAGATGGCAGTTCAATCACTGTCCACCTTTTAAAATGTGGCTACTAAAAAGTTTTAAACTACACATGTAGCTTACATTTATAACTTGCATTATCTTTCTATTAGACAGTGCTGGAATAAAAAGTCTAGAAATAGATCCATATATACATGATTAATTTTTAACGAAGTTTCCAAGACAAATCAATGGGAAAAAAAGTCTTTTCAACAAATGGTGCTAGAATAACTGGATATATATATATATGTATATATATATGGGAAAAATAAGCATAAACCCTTATATCACACTATATATATTAATTTGAAATAGAACATAGACCTAAATATGAAAGCAAAAATTATAAACGTCTTAGAAGAATGCATAGGAGATAATGTTTGCAGCCCAGAGCATGCAAGAATTTCGTAAATAGGATACAAAAACAAACTATAAAATTTTAAAAAGTTGATGATTGGACTTTATAAACCATTTAAAACTTTCCTCATTAAAATGCATCATTAAGTAACCAACAAGGTAAATCACAGAATTGGAGAGATTTTTTTCAATATCATGTTTTCTATGCCTATATCTTACAAATGATACATATGTATATATTTTATATATACCTATATCACCATACATATATACAAAATATACTCTTAGAATTCAACAAGATGATGAATTGACAAGTAAAAAAAATGGCCCAAATGTTTGAAAAGACAATTCACAAAAGATTACACTGCTGGGAGACAATTCTCCATGAATTTCTTACGTTTCTGCCTGGTCCAGGCCTTCTGAGCAAAGAACACATTTGAATAGCAAATCTGTATTGGAAGCCAGAGATAGTATATTTGACCAGAGAAATTTAGAGGTGTACCTCCCTGGAGATGTCCCAGGGTGGTAAAGATAAAACCCCCTTCCTCTTCTGGGAGTATTTGCTTACACTCCAGCATAATGAATAATCTCTCCTCCCAGAGCAAGCAGATGTACTGGCAGCCTGATAAAAGCTCAGAGTCCCCAAACTTAGGGTCTGATAGCGTGCCTCATTGCACATACAGATGACATCTGGCCCTCAGTGCATGGCCCTGTGGGGATTAGCGTGTGGGAAAACCCAACACACAAGATGCTTCTCTGTCTGCTGTTTTTGCTGTGAGCAATAAACCACCTGCATCTCTGACCCAGGGGTCTTGTGTCTTCTGTCAGTCTAATGTACTTAAAACTATGGCAAGCTAAATATTTAGCATGTGAGTAGGATAAAATCCCAGGCCCTTCATTGATTCTGACTTAACAGTTTAGGCAATGTGGCCAGGACACCGACATGGTCTTCTGGAAGAGACAGACGAAGGCCCCAAAGACCAGGGAATGGGACATGAGGGAAGTGCGTGGGATTCGGTGCCTGACGCTTGGACCAAACCGTGCAGTCGGTGGGGCCGTGCACTGTCCTCCTCTTCACCGTCTGTTGGTAGGATGATTTGGAGGGGTGGCTATGGGGTTGAAACAAGCAGCTCAAATGGCATTTTGGGTATCTTTCCACTCTCCTCCAGGAGGGAGGAGGGAGGGATATGAGTCTCTGTGGCTGGTAGAGTGGGACTAGCAATGTCAGAAGATTGTTCAGCGGAGCTATGAGCAGTTGTCACGCTGCTGAAATCTGAGTGTGAATGTGTCTCTCTTACTAGTTCAGAAGCACTGTCTTCTGTCCCCTGGCTCTTTGCTCCCCCAGCTCCAGCCTCACCAGCTTTCAGGACTCAGGGTGGGGCCAAGATCTCCCTATCCCCTGGGTGGACACGACGGTCAGCATATGCTGGGGAGCTTCAGGGAGGAGAGAGACGCAGGCTCTTATTGCTCTGTGGACACACGTGCTGAGGCCACCATCCTACCTGGCCCTGTGTGTGAGGGGTGGGCCAAGGAAAGCCCCTGGGCCTGGGCACTCTCCAGATGCCGGGAGGAGCACAGGGGAAGAGGTGAACCCTGGGCGAAGGAACCAAAGAGATCAAAAGGTCTTCCTAGCCATGCCCCGAGTCTAGTCTCCACTGCTCCCCACCACATCCCAGACCCTAGTCACACCCTGGCAGCTGTGACCACCCCTGATAAGGAGGTGTTATACTGTTGTGCTCCTGTAGATGGGGGTGTGGAGAGAAAGAGAGAGAACACACGCCAAAATTAAACTGATGGTGTTTGGGCAAACACTGCAATTGATTAAAAAAAAAAGTTGGGGTGACCTAGTGGGTGCAGCCTCTGGCCTATTTAATGCACTGTTCCTATTGCTTCTGCCCCTGGCTGCACAGGAAAGGTTGATGTGCATGTGACATGCTTGTGATTCGTTGTCTCATAAGTGCCAGAGTGGCCCGTCGTGATCCAGGAAGGGCTGATGTAGGGAACCATGGCAGAACAGACTCCTCTCCATTTGCCGTGGCTGGATGGGTCAGCGCTCAGTGGGGGCTCCTAGTGCCTTGTCACACTCTTTACATGCAGGAGGCAGAACAAGTGTGGTGATTTTGCCAATCGCAGCCTCTGCCAGGAGATACCCTTTGGGGCTTTGGACTTGTGGATTCGAATAGCTACTAGGTGCACAGCCTTTGAAAAGCAGCTACTATTAATAGTTTGCTACTGAGCTCTTGTTGAAATGAAATGTCTCCTGACCCAGAGAGGCTTGCTCTCCCCATTTTTAGGTGGTTGGTCAGCTGAGCTCTGTGACTGACAGGTGGGAAGGACCCACAGCCTTACTTGTCCAGTGGACATGGCGTATTGAGGATCACAGTCCTATCTCAGCTGTCCATGGGAAAGGAGCAGCCATCCCTGTGGGAGAAACTTTGCCTCCCTCTCTACCGCCTGGAGCAAAGCCAAAGTCACTGGGCTCCTTCCTTCCCAAAGCTTCTTCTAAATGCCTGAGTCTGGCTATGCTGAAACCCAGTGTTGTGTGTGACGGCCACACAGCCTCGCTGCAGGTGGGGCAGAGCCCAGAGCAGACACAGAGCTCCACTGCGCAGGGAGAGCTGACTCCTAGTGGCTGCGCATCAGAGACGCCCTTCTCGGGGACCACGGACTGTGGCCCCAGACTGTGGTGGCTGATTCAGCTGACTGGTCACTCATGCTGATGGCCTGGCTCCAGCTGTGACAGAGGAGGGGCAGGCAGCCTGCGGTGGATGACGAGGGCTACATTTACTGAGCACTTGCTGTGTTCTCTGATGAGGTCCACAGGGAGCAGGTGGCCGAGGGAGCCCGTGACTTGTTTTCAATTTTTCCCAAACAATGCCGCTGTGAACATCCGTGCTCTGGCCTCCGTGCGCATGAGGGCTGGTGTAGACTCAGAGAGGCAGAACTCTTGGACCAGAGGGTAGGAGAATTTAAAATTTCTGTAGCTGCTGATAAATTGCCTTCCAAAGCAGGATATGAGTGTTCCCATTGCTCTATGCTTTTTAACATAGGGTTTAAAACATATTTTACTAAAATTTATAGCATCTGACTTATGTTTTAAAAAATACAATGTTTTTATTATTTTTTAAAAACTTTAGTTTTGTCTAGCACCTGATGCATTGCTTTTTACTCAGAAACATTTACCAAGCACCTACTGTGTGCCAGGCACTGTCCTAGGTGCTGAAAACGCAACCGGAAGCAAACAAAGCCCCTTTCTTGTGCAGCTTCCACTAGAAGCGGATGAGACAGCAGCAGAGGGGCCCAGGTATAATAATCGTACACCCCGTCACAGGATGACAGGCGGTGACAGTCATGCGGAGATATGGACCAGAGCAAGGGGTGGACAGTGGGCTGGGGGAGAGGGGACACAATCTGAGGACATGCCATGACAACAAAGATCAAGATGAGGGATCAATATCAGAAGACCCATAAATGTGGACTGAGTGCATTTGTGTATGAACATTTCCACTGGCAGCAGCCCCTGTCTAAGACGTGTCATCACTGCCTCTTGTGTTCTAGCTCACCTGGCTCCCGCCAGCCACAGCTGACCGAGGACCAGGCATGTGGACTGACCCTAGATCCCCTCTGGGCCAAGCAGAAGGCATTTCCAACACCAGTGAATAGCGGGGTTTGTTGTAAGCCCTGTTGTAAGCCCTGTAACCTCTGAGCTCTTTCTGCTCCGTCTGTGACAATAGTGGTCAATCCTCAATTAGCACAACCACCAAGGCCCCTGTGCAGAATTTAAGCCTTCTACTTATACTGACTACATTTTTTCCTGGGTGCACGGTCCTTTGCCTGCATTTGAATAGACTCAGCTTTGTATTTTTTTAACCAAGCTCTGGTGGTCTTTATTTATTCCTTCATAGTCCTTACAACTGCCAATCCCATCCAAACGTGGCCCCCACAGGACTCTCACACCCTCAGTGCCTGCTGCCCTGAGGTTGTGCCGTGGACAATGACCACAGATGGAAACTAACTCCCAAAGGCTTTCTGAGTAGCTCTTTATTGCAGGGGAAGGCCAGAAAAAAAAAATCGCTTTGAAATTCAGGAAGCAAGACAGAATTTGCTTTCTGTAGCAGATGAACTGCTGGAGATTCCAATGCCCTTTCAGCTGTCTCAGATTCTAAGGAATGTTATTTTGGTACTGACCGAGTATCCAATTAGCTATTCTGGTCACTCAATGAATGGAAATGCATGAAGTTAAGAGCTGAGTCATTACTCAGCAACTTTTGTTCATAATGCTGATGGTTATGGTTAACACGGTATCATTCAAGGCACGTCTTTTGTCTTAATATTCTATGGCATTATATTAATGCAATTTGATAAACACACTCATTAAAAATACTGTCTGATGCCTATGGTACTTCAAGGTGGAATTCATATATTACCTAAGGGCAATCTATATATTAATTAGGTATTAATATTTTATATTATAGTCATAGGGTGATCTAGTCATTTGATCATCTCAATCAGTGGGAGTATTGCTTTAGATCAGATTGAATGAGCAGAAATCCAATTTGATTGTTGAAATGGCTGAGATTTCATCCACCATAATTTTGCTCATTAATTAGGTTGGAACTGTGGTTCCCGATTAATGTGCATGTGAATCACGTGGGGGTCCCGTTAAAATGCAGAATCTGATCAGAATGTCTTGGACCGGACCTGGGAACCTGCATTTCTGAGCAGCTCCCAGGTGATGTAGGTGCTGCTAGCCCACATACGACACTGAAGAGCAGGGGCTGGGTCCCTCTGTGGTGTGCTTGGAGACACGAGTGTGCCAGGCAGGGGCCGCAGGGCTTGGGAGATCTCTCTCCGAAGCCAAGGAGGGCCCAGAGCAGCCGGGATCTCCGGACTGTCCTCCCCAGGAGAACCAAGTGCTTTCATTCTTGTGCATGTGCCCACGGTGGGGTCAGCAGCTTCTTTGACTTTACAGATGCCAAACCATCTATATCTGTTAGAATCCTTTAAATTTCAAGGGACAGAAAAACAATCTAAAGTGACTTCGACAAAAAAGGAGACTTACTGGTTCGTGTAACTAGACAGTTTAGGAATGGGCGTGGCTTCAGGCATTCAAATGATGTCAGCTGCACCCAGATTTTTTTTCTATACTTGCTTGGTTCCACTCGCCTCCAAGGGGAGGTTGGTTTCTTTACGGTCTCAGGTTCCTGGACTGCCATCCTTCCCTGGCGTGCCTGAGATGGCTGGGGCACCCCTCAGCTCATGGTTGCTGGGCCCCACGCCCACGGTTTCTGACCCAGTAGCTCTGGGGTAGGACTTGGGAACGTGCATTTCCTACCAGTCCCAGTCGGTCCTGATGCAGCCAGGGAGGGCTGTGCTTTGAGCCCCTGACCCCAACTTGTCTCCAAGCCTCCCTGTCTTCCGACCTTGCCGTGTATTATTGGCTAGACGGTCCTATTTCCCTCTTGTCTCAGCCACATTTAAGCCCCTGGGAGCTACGGATGCCCCTCCTTGTTTAGAACACAATAGACACACGAATTGCCAACCGGCGTCTAGATTTGGAGAGAAAAGGCTGAAAACATCCGGGCAGTGTGTCAGTCGCTGAGGGCTGCAGCGGCACCCTCTCACCCACGGCTCCTTTCCTTTCAACATTACTAATGTTGCTCGCGTTCATCCACCCACCTCACCACAGGCCCCAAGAACCCAGCCTAATTTACGACTTTGGAAAGGAAAATTTCACATGCTTTTCCTAGACACTTAACGCGAGGAATCATTAGTGCAAATGCTGTTGTTGCTCCACAATTTGAAGGAAATATAAACGCTCCTCCTCGGATGGTGCCAATTACCACGGCTGGCGGACGTGGCCTCCCGCCTGCCCCGGGCTGTGGCACAATCGCCGTACTTTGATTGGGGCGAGGAGGACTCTATTCTTCCCTCGGCCCCAGGCACTCTCCTTGCACACCTGGCTTAAGCACCTCTGTGCCCCTTGTTCTGTGACTAAGAGAGATGAAAAGCTACGCTCGCCCCAACCAGGGGAGAGTTCTTCCTCTGCAAAGAACCTTCAAAGAGAAGAAGGGCCGAGCCGACAAAACATCACACCAGCATTTATTTACTCAGAAAGGACATGCAGTTTACTGTTCTAGGCAGGGCTGGCTCTTCCTTTAGGTAGAATAGATGATTATGCAGAAGTGTCTTGGAGGGCTGTCTCGTCTGTGATTCCACAATTCATTTCCCGGAGTAAAGCACCAGTGTTGCCCTGTGATATTCCTTCTAACGATGAAGGTAAAATTTCATTTCATTCTATGCACAATGTCTCTGTGTGATGAAGCCAGGGCTGCACGGAGCCCCGGGGTGGCTCAGTGCAAGAGGAGTGGGGAATGAGATCTGCAGACGCACGTGCACCGTACCTGGGGTCCTGCAGAGGCGGAATCTATTTCCCTACCTCCCTGAGGTTGGGCCTTTGCTTTGGCCACAGGGATGGGAGCGTACGTGACACGGCAGGGGTCTGCACCATGCTTGTGTGGTTGGGCAGGCACGCTTGTCCTCCTCTTATTGACATGAGAAGAGCTTCCCCTGAACAGCTTCTGCCTCTGTAACCTGGACTCTTTATTGAGTAGGCCTGGAGCAGGCTGGGGTGCAACTCCTGAAAGGACTGGGGGAGCTTGAGCCCAGCCCAGATCAATAAACACAGGCTACTTTCCATTACCGTGGACACTTTGTGCCTGTTTGTTACATGGCAACAGCTGACTGATACAGCAGGCAAACATACGGCGAGGAAGTAGGGAATGCAGAGTAAGATTTTACCACCTTCTCCAATCTGCCTAGACAGACCCTGATCCCCATCAGAAGTCACAGGTCCACGCGTGGCTTTTTCAAAAAACCTGATTGATTTTTTTTCCGTACCTCATTATGATTTGCAAGACCATCATGTCATTAAACAGCTTTTAAAACTTTCACATTAGCCCAGTGATGGGATCAGAACCAACACTTTGGCAAGATTCCAAAACTGCAGGGGAGTTGTGGGTGGGTTCATTTACAATAAAATGAAATGACTTGAAGGTTTTAGTTTTCAATTATGAAGGTTCTAGTGCCAAAGGCTCAGCCATGCAATTTAGTTCTTAGCTATTTTCGCTAATACCTCCTCAGTGCTTGACATCTAAATACCCCGTCAATCAACAGCCATTACGGAGCTCTTGTTATAATACATGCCGCGTTGCGTGTGGAACTGTGGGGAGAATATAAGAAGTAAAAAGTGCTCCCTGCTCTTTGGGAATTTATAATTTAGACCAAACATGAACCACTGAATGGATCAATTATCCATTTCAATGCTGAAATAATTTTATCAATGGACTCTTTAATAACTTTGTTTATAAATTACAAGAAACTGTGTTTATTTCAAATAACTTACAAATTATAAAAAAGCATAAAGGAAAAAATAGATTGCCAATAATCCTAACATTCAGATCACCATTGTTAACATTCTCATGAATAAATTTCTGATGTTTTTCAAGGTACACGTATTTCTGTACACACGTTTCTTTTTAAAAGAAAAACAGTATAATATTGGTTTTTTTCAATGGCCGTCTTTCCATGTTCATAAGTATTGATTTGTAGCATAATTTGGCTGCAAAGTATTCCCTTGCATGGATATGCCATTATTTGTTCCATAAATCTTTTATTGATAGTCATTTAGGTTATTCTCTGATTTTTCTCTGTTATAAAAATCAGTGCAGTTAACATCCTCGAGACCTTCCTCTATGTCCAATGGGCCCTTTCTTAGGACAAGTTCCTAGGAATGGAATTTCTAGATCAAGTGTATAGTTCTTTGTATAAAGCGTTTGACATGTGTGTAAACTGACTTCCAAAGGTTCCATTTTAAAAGTCTTCTCTAAAAAAATTAAGTATTTCGCTTAGATAGTCATGTCACAGTTGAGACGTGAAATGAATCTGAGTCTTTTCTCTTGATGCTGGAGGCTTTTTAAAGTTTATAAGTTGGTTTTAAAACCTTGATGTGCTTGCAAGTCAAACACTTTGAATTTTGGTTCTTTCAACCCCATGTCTGTAAGTCCCTTCTTTTCCTGTGTTAACTTCCAGCCCACCAGAGGAACAGCTCTACATGTGCAGAAAATAAACGGGACAGACGGTGCAATAGCATCTCGCCTGAGGCTTCGACTCTGACTTGCTCTGCAAACCTAATGCATTCAATATCTCCTCTCAGCTCACCACACCTACAACAGTGATTGATTTCAACAAAGCAGGCACTGGGCTCCATCATCAGACACCCCCAAACTGCTGGGAAATTCCACGGGTTGGACACTGGCAGCCTGCAGATGGGACCAGTGCTACCCTGTTCCTCAAATGCCACACTGCTCCCAGTGACCAAGGCTGGGTCCTTCACCCACCTGCCTCCCCTGCTTTGCTCCTATAGGCACACGAGTTTTGTTCTAAATCAATATTCTTATGGTTTAGAAGAAAAAGGGGATTACATGCAAATAAGGAATTTGTAAAGTAACTTGAATGTGGACACTGTTTCATAGACCTGTGGCAGGTTAATGGGCCCGGGAAGAGGGTGCTTTCTGCCCCGATGGAGTGGTTTCTCAGTTCTCCCTCTCCCTGCAGGCCCCCTTCAGTCTGTGGTCCCCAAGTCCTGTTTCTAACCTCACGGAAAGTTAAGGCCACTAAAACAAAGACCAAATGTAGCAAGACAAAAGGAGAGAGGAGACCTGAGCGTGCCTACTTGCTCTACGCGGTGTCTGACGAATATATTCCTTGGTTCTTCTAAGTGGAAACTTGCGTGCCTCCATCTGGCTTCTCTGATCCCATCCAGGAAACCATAAAGTGGGTGGGGGCAGGAAACGAACCTGTCCCTTAAATACAAGCCATGTCTAGAAGCCAGCGAATGTATAGCTTTCTCTGGGGGCGGAGGGAAGTGGCTATTATCCCAACTATCCTTTTCCATCCCTGTCTCTTGTTTTAAGAGGCACATATATCTATAGCATAAGCACACAAAGGCCGAAAATAAAAGGATGGAGAAAAAGACCCGTTAGCAACACGCTACCCAGAAGACTGCCGTACTCAGGTAAGTATTAGACAAAGTGACTGTAAGACAAACATCGTTACAAGGGGTGGAACTGGTCCCTGTGTAATGGTGAGAGGTTCCATCTAGCAAGAAGATACAGCCCTTCTAAACACGGGTGTGCCGGATAAAACATGCCTAAGTAAGGGAAGCTAAAAAGTGATGGACCCGCAGGGGACGCTGATAAATCCACTCTTAACAATTCTTTCAATTATTGATAAGCCAATCAGATAAAAAACGAGCAAGGATGTGGGAGAACTGCACAAGTCACAGCATTGACCGAATGGCCCCACGTGGAATTCTGCACTCAGAGCTCGAGATGCCGAGAACACCCAGAGCACCCACACACATCGGCCCTGCCATTGCCACACGGAGCCACAGCACGTCTTATAGAACAGGTTTCACATGGCCTTTGTTCTCTGATCACATGGCTATTAAGTTAGAAGTCAACACAAAAAGACGAATTGAAAAATGCTCACTGGTTGGGAACTGAAAACCACACTGCTAAGTAACTTGTGGGTTAGAGAAGAAACCTTAACGGAAGTTTAGGAAGAGCCAAAAGGTGTGCAGTAGGAGCCCCTCAAACTGCACCCTTTGTCCTTTTGAGGTCACCACATTAATCTTTGACAACGACCTTACCTTTGGAGAAAGACCAAAATGCCTCAGGCTTATCACGTGCCCTGTGGTCTCAGACCTTGGATCAGACATTTCTACAAGGAGTGTTGGTTCCTTTTGAAGCAGGATGGTATTTAGATACCAAAGTATGGGTGACTAGGTGCTCATTGCACCTGTAGTGGTGCACCCAGCACACCCTGGCCATCCTCGATTCTGTGTTTTTTTTGTGGAAACATACATCTTATAAAATTATGAGCTATTCTGAGAATTCAATTTTAAATATTCAATATTTAATATTTTATTTTTAAATTTAACATTAAACATTTACATTTAAATAAAATTAAATTTAAACATTAAATATTTAAAAATAATATCCAGGAAATTTGCTTAACTTTCTATATTTTATATTTCTTTTCTTTTATAGTGAAAGTCTTGACCAGGTGCGGTGGCTCATGCCCGTAATCCTAGCACTCTGGGAGGCTGAGGCGGGAGGATCACTTGAGCTCAGGAGTTCGAGACCAGCCTGAGCAAGAGTAAGACTCTGTCTCTACTAAAAATAGAAAAAATTAGCCTGGCATGGTGGCGCCTGCCTGTAGTTCCAGATACTCAGGGGGCTGAGGCAGGAGGATTGCTTGAGCCCAGGAGTTTGAGGTTGCAGTGAGCTAGGCTGACACCATGACACCCTAGCCCAGGCAACAGAGCAAGATTCTGTCTGTCTCTCTCTCTATATATATATGTACACACACACACACATATAGTGAAAGTCTTGTTTCACCTATAATAAAATCAGTGTGACTCAAAATAACAATATTGATATCAGTTAACACTAAAGCAAACTGAATGTGGTTGAAAATTTCTTTGCAATTTTATTTTTGTGTCCAGAATATGTCTCCTTAAGGAAGTATGGTCAAAATACTGTATTCTAAATTTGTAGGAAATAATTCTTTTTTTAAAAATGTGCTTATGTTACCAATTTTATACATAGGGCCACTGATTTCAGGTTGGTTCAAATTTTTAGGGCTTTGTTTTGTTTTAATTTTATTTTTAAAGATATTTAAAAGAATTACATGGTTCCAGTGTCAAAACTGTATAAGAAAGTATCTTCAGGGAAGTGGGGACTCCACCCCCATTCCCTGCACCTGTCCCTTCCTGACCCCATAGGTGACCATAGGTGACCATGAAATATAGAGGTGTGTGTGTGTGTGTGTGTGTGTGTACAGAGGGGGGGAGGGAGAGAGGGAGAGAGGGAGAGAGGGAGAGAGGGAGAGAGGGAGAGAGGGAGAGAGGGAGAGAGAGAGAGAGACACAAGGAGAATTCCTCCCTTTCTTCCCTTTTTGACTCAAAATATACAGTGTGAGTCAGGAAAGGCTGTTCTATAATACGGACTTAGTAACACCCCCAAATCTCAGGTGCTTAATCCAACAAAAGTTCATTGTCACTCACCCTGCAGGTCCGTGGAGAGTCATCGGGAGGTGTCTGTACCCAGCCAGGAGCCCCAGCTGACGGCGTCCCTGGCGTCTTGCGACTGTACCACCTGGAGCACGTACCCGCTCCGTTCCCGTGACGGGGGAAGTGAAAACAGCTGAGCCCACTGAAAGTCGTTTCCAAAGTTTCTGAACTAGCACCAGCATCTCCAACTTCCCTCCTTCTTCCCTTTTCATGCTATTCTTAGGCCTCTCATTTTTTTGTATTAAATCCCTTCAAGCTGGAAATGTCTGAATTGCTTTCTATTTTCCCGAGCACACCCTGATGGATGCAGCTGGACTGTGTCTCTTATTCTCCCGATTTGGCATCTTATAATTTCCAACTCTCACTGAGAGAGTAGGGTAGAGATCTCGGGTTGGGAGGCATTTCTAATTGTGCAGTCCTCAGGACAAAGGAGAATTAGCCTCAGGGACACCCCAACACATTACCGAGCCCCCCTCGTTAAAATGGTTAAGGCTGTGGCACAGTGATAGGAAGATCAAGGAAGGTCTAGACTGAGCATCCGGGAACAGGCCCAGGTACACACGGGAACCTGGTGAATGGTCACGTGGCATTGGCTTTCAAATCAAAGGCAAAACATTGGATTATTTAACGTGTCATGCTAGGTAAATTGACAAGCCCTTTTTATAACGATGATATAAAATTGGATTTGACCATATTCTTTTTATCAAACTAAATTCCATTGCATACGTATATATAAATGTTTTATATATATATACCATAACATTTTTTTCATCCATTCATCCATTGATGGACACTTAGGTTGATTCTTTATCTTGGCTATCGTGAATGGTGCTGCAATGAACACGGGAGTGCAGACATCTTGACATACTGATTTAATTTCCTTCAGATACATGGGATATCATTCAGCCTTAAGAAAAAGAAGGAAATCCTGTCACTTGCAACAACATGGATGACCTTGGAGGACAATATACTAAGTGAAAGAAGCCAGGCACAGAGAGACAAATACTGCATGATCTCACTTAAATATGGAAGCGAAAAAAGTTGCACTCATAGAAGCAGAGAGTAGAATGGTGGTTGCCAGGGGCTGGTGGGAGGGGATGGGAGATGTTGGTACAAAGTCTCAGTTAGGACAAATAAATTCTGGGATCTGTTATACAGCACAGTGACTGTATTGTGTACTTAACAATTGCTAAGAGACACACAAAGACACACAATTGCTAAGAGAGTAGATCTTAAATGTTCTCACCACACACACAAAAATAAGTATGTGCGATAACGAATATGTTAATTAGCTTGATTTAATAATTTCCCAATGTATACACATCTGCCCGCCCTGTACTAGTTTATCAGATTAGCCAGTGCCCCTGGGAAGGCAGCACTTTGGAGAAGAACTGTGGCATCCACTTTGATTCTTCAACACTTCCTTCTTTAATTCATTCATCATGTATTTAGTCGGACCTGGTAGCAAGACCTGAGATTTTGTGGGTGGGTGGGCAGCCACTCTAGTCAGGTGAGGATGAAAGATACGTAAATACAGGTCCACAATCCTTGCATGTAACTCCAAAATTCAAAAGTTCTGAGAATTCAAAGGTTTTCTTTTTTTAAGAGCCAGAGTTCTGATGAAAGTTTGTTTGGAACTCTTTTGCTGCTGCAAAACCTGACCTGAATCCATGAGAGACAATTTATAATCATTATTTTCCCCATTTAGTCTGAATATTCATGTATTTTGCTGCCAAAATACTAATGGCTTTGATCGCAGGGTGCTGCCCCAGATCCTTCAGGGTCTGTAATGCAATACCCAGCAGACGCAGTGCATCATCTTTTCGAAAGCAGCAAAATTCTGAATTCCAGAACACATCAGGCCCCAAGGGGTTCAGATAAGGCACCTTGGCCTCTAATTGTAACATGACACTGCACAGTGATAACGGAGCCATAAGCAGAGCGCTCGACTTTGCAGGGGGAGAAGAACAGTCCTGCAATAGTGGGGGGAAATTGGGGCACTTGGGAAGGGTGGCAGTGCCCAGGGGGCATCGAGTCACTGAGCGAGAATTAGACAACCAGGGCAGTTTGGGGAGATAACAGGGGGATGAAGGGAGAGTTACACCGAAAGCAAATTTCTAATTTTTCTTAGGACTGACCCTATTTGAGACCCCTTTTGCTACATGTTAAACTCATTCGCCTCCAAGCAAAATTGTGACATTTATATAACATTGGTGTTGTCTTTTGGCCACTTCCCACTATCCTCTTCTCTTTGACTGATGTTCCCTCCCCCAGATATAGTATTCTCATGTTGGAGAAATCCCCCCAAATTTCTGGTTCTGGTTCTGGTGAGTTTGGTTGGGCAAACCCCCTTCCCCCTTGCTTCTGAGGTCACCAGCTTGGGCACCGACACAGGCGGATTCTGATTGGTGGGGGCAGGTCACATGTCTGAGCTTGAGCTGCAAGGGAGGCTGGAAAGTCAGTATCCGGCATCATCAGTTCTGGCAGTGGGGACAGTGTTTGCTCCTCCCCACCCACTCCTGCCCCTCAAGAATGTGAGGACTTATCAAATGTTAGGAAGGGTTAAGATGCTGGGCGTGCAAAAATGAATGACAAATTTGCCAATGTATTGGAGAAATAGAATGATTGAAAAACAAAATGAAACTAGAAAACCAATGAAATCATGGACATTCCTAAATGGTCTATTGTTGAGTTTTGCTTCTCCTGCTCATGAATGCCAATCTTTGCATTTTTTTTCCTCTCTCCTTGCTTGGGATTAAATTATACTTTCAAAAGCTAGTCGTTTTTTATGGACTGATTGAATGACTTCATTGATTTGAAAGAACATTCTGCCAACTGCCTTTAATTGCTTTTTCTGCTTTAAATCAAAGGTGCTTATATTCAGGCCTAAATCTGCTCCAAATTAAGTGATTATATGTTGTTGCCTCCGTACTCTTGTCTAATTTCTTCAAAGTAAATGGGCTATTCATATCTCCTCCTAAAAGTAATGACCCATTCACAGAGGTAGCACCTGCCATCCCGGGTGATTGGCTTCCCGGAGAGAGGTAGATTTTCATAGTGCAGGAAGCTCCTTTAGAATTTTTATTAAAAGGACCAAACAAAAGGGTAGTAAAAGAGGAGGGAAATGGTTGCCAGGATGATAAAGAAAAATGTTGACTGCAACTGAATTGCTTTTCTCTTCTTTGGATGTGATTCATTAAAAAATGGAGAAAGATGGAAGAGCTAGTCTATGTATAGCACCACTACTATGGCAGTCCTATATTAATATACATAGCATATTACACACACTCACACCGAGTACCATCAGACAAGAGCTTCGCAGCATCGGTAGGAAGGAGGCTGCCGGTGATGGGCACAGCTCGAGAAAGACGCAGAGGCAGGAATGAAAAAGACAAGCTTGGGGACAGTTGTGACGTCTCAAGTGGTCAACGTTAGGTCTCTGGATCCAGGCCCACTTTCATAGCTTCGGGAGGAATAGCCTCTTGTGGAATAAAAATCCTTTAGAAATTCAGTTTCTTGGGCACCTGGAAAAAGCAAAGAATATAAATGACGTTCATGAAATACAATCCAGTTAGAGCAAATTGTCCAGGCATGAAGGTGAATCAGCCGCAGGGATGCCGCCTGGTGGGGTTCGCTTTGGTGATTGCCATCTGCTCAGCTAAGAGGGCGATAATTATTTGAAATGACCTTTCAGCCCATCCCGCAGCTAGTACAGAAAAGTAGACAGAACCCCCGCCCCCCGCCTTTTTTAAAACTTTCATGACTTAGTTCAGTTCGGATACAGGGGATTCAGAACAAATGAAGGGGGACAATTGGGGCCCGAGTGAGGAGGGACTGCTTCGGACCTTACTGTTCTCGGGGCCTGGAAACCCCGAGACGTGGCACGCCGTGCAGGGCCCCACGGGGACACCAGATTTGGGCAGGAGTGCAGCAGGAGCGCCAGGAAACCTGTGTCAGGAGGGCTGCAGTCTTTACCAGGGTGCCTGGGGAAGCAGGGAGGGTAGAGTCAACAGCTCAGGGTCGGCCAGTGTGAATAGTTCTGGTGGTTTTGGGCTGTGGGGTGGCCCATCCCGGGTGTCTGGTCCTGTGATGATTTAGGGCAGGGGATATTGGCGTGGTGTGTGGGAGTTAGATAAAGGAGGTGGTTGGCTTGAATAGAAGAGGAAATGCCCAAGGAGGCTGTTTCCCGTCTTTAGGAAAAGCCATCCAATGACTCCACACCACTTGTTGAAGAGACTGCCCTTTCCCTGCTGAATCGCAGTGGTGCCACCGTTGTTAATGACGGGACGCCTGGCTATGGCTGCCTTCTGAACTCTCCACTCTGCCCCCGTGGTCTCCTCGTCCGTCTTTGTGCCGAGAGCACGCCGATTTCATCGCTACCGCTTAGCGTCAGTCTGTGCTCAGATCTCACTTCATCCCGCCAACCTTGTCTTTCACAATTCTGCAAAACAAACTCCAGTTTGGCAAGACCAGCTTCTTTTCTGTTTGTTTGGTTGGTTGCCTTTTTCTGGTTGTCGTTTTTAGAAATCACAATGAAATGACATGACCGCCCAAATGTAAAACTACCGAAGGCTGACGTGCTCCGGTTGGAGCTGAGATGACAGAGAGGCGCCGAGGCCCACCCACGCGGCCCCCTCCGGCCTCATCTCTTCATTCACTCAATCATATGCTCATCCTATATACATGCATCGAGCAGTGACTTTGTGTCAGGCCTCATGCAGAGTGTCAGGGAAACAGTGGTCTCCTTAAAGCTTCCCATTGAGAGGAGGAGACTGATGAAGATGTTGTAAACCACAAACAAATCATATATTATAATCGTGTAATTAATACATCATGATTACAGATTGTGAACAGTTTTATGAGAGAAACAGAACACAGTGAAAGAGACCAACAGAAGGGAAACTCCCTATTACAAGTGGTCAGAAAGTGTTTATCAAGCCGTGGTCTAGGGCATGAGAAAGAGCCAACCATGCAAAGGGAACAATTCTACCGAGTAGGTGAACATAAGCACATGCAAAGGTCCTGGGGTAGGTCACTCACTACTGGGTTTGTTCTGAGAACTAAAGTCAGGAGCAAACACGGCTGCAGTGACATTTCTTACATAATGGCTTCATCTAGAACTTATTTCTTCAGTGGTTGTAAGTGCCCCGAGCATAAGAATTGTGTCCAGTAATTTTTCGTATTTCTCAAATAATTTGCTATCGCAAGAAGAGCACAGAGCAATGATTAGAAAGCGTCTGCGGAATTGAGTTGTCCACATGTTGTCAGAAACTAGAGGCGCGTGAATGAGAGGCTGGCAAGCCCACTCTGTGGCTTTTTCCACTGGTAAATTATTTTTCTTGCTCAAGTGTTGGAAAGAGAAAGAAATCAAATTAGTAACCCTGCAGGGGCGTGCCACGGACTTACGGTTGGTATTTCAAGACGTCACATCCCCCAGTTTTCACTTCTTTAACTTGTGAGGTTACAGTGCCCTTAGTTACCTAAAACCCTTTAGGAACATTGTAGGATGAGTAAATAAGTGAATACTTGCAACGATGACATCTTCCGAACCTGGGGTCTGTGAGGACAAAGCTGACGGTCACAGCCCACATCCGCCACGGCCGCAAACTTTGCCTTCCTCACTGACAAGTTCAGTCGTGGGACCCTTTCGAGGCTCCAGGACTAAAACTAAGCTCTGGGAAGAGAATTTCCTATCCTTAACGATGCCGTGTGCCGAGGGCTGAGTTACTGACACTCACATCTCCTTTGAAGGAGCCGGAGGTGACCTGCTGCAGCAGCCTTAGGAGCGAGGCTGCGGAAGCAGACACACCTGTCCCCGGCTGCTCCCACGTCCTTGGCAGTGTGACCTCGGGAAGTCACGCAGCATTGCCACACCTCAGTTTCTTCATTTGTGAAGGGAGGAGTTTAATATCACTGCCCTCACAGGGCTGTCGTGGCCGTCCTGTGGCGTAACAGGGACAGGGGCCGGGTCTGATCTGCTGCCTGTTTCTGGGCGGCCCATGAGCTAAGAAGAGTTTTTTACATTTGTAAATGGCTGGAGGAAGAAAGAGAAGAATGATATTTTGTGACATGTGAAAATTATATGACACTCAGATTTCAGTGTCCACAACTAAGGTTCTGCTGTGCCGTGGCCACACTCACTCCAAGTCATCTGTGGCTGCTTTTGTGCCACGGCGCAGGGCTGGGGAGCTGCCACGGGGATCGCGCGGCCGGCGAGTCAGAGACATTCCTGTCTGGCCCTGTGCACGAGGGCCTTGCGGAGAGGGCTTAGGGTTAGGACTTTTATGATTTAGAAAAATCAATAAAGGTGATGTTTCTTGTACCTGGGCATTATGGAGCAAATTTGGTGTGTGTGTGCGTGTATGTGTCTGTGTGTGCATATACGTATGTGTGTATGTGCACATATGTGTATGTGTATGTGCGAACGTGTGTCTCTGTGTATGTGTTTATGAATATGTATGTGTGTGAATGTGTATATATATGTGCATGTGTATATGTATATATGTGCATGTGTATATGTATGTATATATGTGTATGTATATGTGCATTTACATGTACAACTACTATATATCAATTAAAAATAAAATAAAATAGACTTTAAGACAGAAAAAATGAGTCACTATATAATGATAAAATTTCTTTTCATGAAATGAATATGTCAATTATGAATTTGTATGCACTGAATAACAAAACTTCAAAATCTATAAAAAGCAAAAATTAACAAATCTGTAGTTGTAACTAGTAATGGATAAATCCACCACAATATTAGAGTTTTTAATCTACCTCTCAAGTAGACAAAAAAAAATCAGTAGGGATATAAAAAGATCTGAACACAATTAACAATCATGTTATAATAAACATATCTATAGAACATAGATAGAGAAGGCTTTGTACAAATGAGGACTTTAAAAAAATGTATCACACTCTTTTAGTTAAGGCAGTGGTTTGCTACCCTAATAGACCCCCATTTACAACAAATATTTTGTAACATCCCTTTTGATTATCTCAGGATGAATTTTATATATATCCAATAGGTTTTACCTTATTTCTTTTAATAATATCATTTAAAAAATCAATTTAAAGCCCTTACTATAACAGATAAGTCAAAGGAGAGGAATTAAGACAAAATAATACATACTTGAATGTGAGCATGCTCAGGTGTGCCTATTCTAGAGGATAAAAGAAGGGGTCAGATGCTTGCACCTATATGTAGAATCACTGTGTGTGTCACTGGTACAAATGCCAACTAACAGAGAAATATTGTACTGGCAACTCAAATGATCATGGCTAGCATTGCCACTGGTGATATGGCTTCCTAAAATGGTTAAACAAAAAACCTCTTGGTAAAATTCAAAAAAATAAAAAATAAATAAATAAATAAATCACAGTACAGTCTTCCCATGAAATTTGCATTTCTGGAAATTCCACATATATTAAAACCATGCAAAACATACTTTGTGTTTATACATACATCTGAGTTTCATCTAAGCTCTGATAATTATGAATAGGTTTTTAAAACTCTTATCATTTCAACGTCAGTGAGAACATGACAAAGTCATGAAGGATTTGCAGAAGTGTCTTGTCCTTCGAGGGGCATCTATTATAGCCTCTCTGAGCCCACCTAAGTGTTTCCAGTCATTGTGACAAGAAGTGGCCCCACCAATTTTCAAAATGCTTCCTAGGGTAAGGACGGCCCCTGTTGAGAACTACTGAGTTGGGTCATTTCTCTTGAGACCTGTCTAATAGGGAGACAGCAGATTCACCCAGATGCCTGGTCCTGAGCTCTTTTCATGCCACTCCAAGCTGTATTAACTGCCAGTGTACAAATCACACTGCAAATGCTTAATTATCAACCACATGAAGGGTAAGAATCCCACTGGAAAAAATTAAATTGAGAAAAAACTATATATATAAATACGTAGCTTTGCTTTTATAAATATGAATTTAAATACAAATATAAATGTGAATTACAAATAGTTTTTATCTTTCCATGGAGTTCAGTGAGACTCCTCTTTGTCAATGGTTGATTTCTAAAGGTCTATCGGGTTAATAAAAATACATTCCTTCCTAAATATCTCAAAATGACACCTTTCACTGCTTGAGGACCTAACTTTCTTTCTAATCAGCCCAGCCCTTGCATGGCCTGTAGAATCTGGAACTTTATCTTCAAATCAATTTCCAGGTCCACAAGGCTTCAGATTGTGAGGTAGAGATGTGGTCAGTTTTGGTACTTTTGCAACACCTTTCTTTCCTTGCACTTTTCTTCATTTGCAGGAATGCTATCTGGCCATCTAGGACTTTTCAAAGGTGAGTGTCCCCGGGCTGTGTTCCTGTGACGCTCTGAACTGTTACGGCTTATTAAAAAGTTACGGCTTAAATATTTCTACTCCTTTCCCTAAAACATCTGTTATAGACAACTCAGGCTTCCGCTGGATGTTTGAAATTCTATGATTTTAGGCTTTCCAAAAATAGGTTCACTGCAGTTGCCTGTCAGCGTCCCAGGCAGCCGACTTCGGATGTCGGGCGTATTTCAAAGAGACAATCGTTCTGCCGCTCTGGACATTTCAGCCCGTTCAATGGAAGTTTTCCTAATGTATATTCTCTCTGGGGTCTTGGCACAGATGGGAAAATTCCTTTAGTATTACAAAGTATTCCTAATCAGCCCAAAATAGTTAATAGATGCTCACAGTTGCATAGTTCTATTAATATATGTCAGTATCTCTAACGTAGAGGAAGTCTCGTCCTGACGCCCAAGTTGCTCATGGTTCGGAGGGATCTAAAGGGTATAGACGGATTTTTTCCTGAAGACTAATTCATAGCGTTGTCACAGGACATGGAAACGGAAGCTATTCTGTTGTCAGGACAGGCAGAGGCATTGTCCAATGGTTCCGTGGCATCGGCCCACCCTCTCCCAGCAGGTTACAAAAGAAAAGGCAGAGAATTTATCATAGGGGTTGAGGAAATTTCTCTGGAGTACGAGAGGGTTGGTGTGCCTTTGAGAGAGCATCTGTGAAACTCGACATGAGTCCGGGAGTTGGGGAGGTCCAGGGATGGGTGAGTGTTGGACTCACTCCTGAGGGTAGTAAAGGCTGTGTCGGGCGCCCCCTGGTGGCAGGGCGAGGGGATTGAGGGCTGCATGCACCTGTGCCTACACCTGCCTACACCTGCACCTCCATCAGTGGCAATGGGGCCCGGGGTGAGGTGTGCCGGGGGTGAGGATGGGGCAGTGGCCAGATGTGGATTCAAGTCAGTGAGCTATTTTGAAGGTGACTTCCAACCTACAAAGACGTCCCGGCAGGCAAAGTGACTCAGCAGATGGGTGGACGGCAAGAAGCCGAGGGTTGTTGAAAGCAGGCGGGGAAGGCCCAGCTTCTATCAAGGGAAATGCGGTTGGAGCTCCCAGCAGGGGAGTGTGGGGGGGAGCGTCAGAGACACGCTGCAGAGCATCCGCCACACCCAGGGTGCCCCAGCTCTGTTCACAACTGCACTGGCCAAGCCACATCCCCCTCCCCACTGCGCCTGACCCCGAGGAGCCAATGACAACAGCTAGGAGTGTGGAAGGAGGCTGGGCCAGGAATAGGAAGCAAAGGACCGTTCTCCCTCCTCCTGGAGGTTTCTAATCCTAAAGCCAGCCCAAGCTAGTGGAGGGGAGAAATTTTAGACGTACTGAAATAAGGACGTTTTGATATTAGAGTGTTTGAATCCCTGAAAAAGATACGATTCACTTATATTTCCTGGAAGTGACCCCAAATCTTGCAATCTGCCTGAAATTTCATTGAGGAGTAAGAAACACTAGTCAGGAAAATGGGTTTGAAGAGTCAGTGGCAGGAAAGAAAAATGGCGCTTTCTGTTTGCCACCCAGCCACGACCCCCTGGGATAAATCTTACGTGCGTTTTTCACAAAGGACAGGTGCTTAAGCCAAGTTAAAACTTCATTTTCCACATTCAAGCGTCATCATCTCTTCTAGGTTCCAGATGAGAACCACGGTGTATCTCAACCCCTCAGCCACTTATCTTAAGAGGAAAATCGGTTTACCATTATGTAAGACTAACAACACCCAGACTCCAAGGAATTTACCAGAACATTATTCAAGGGAGGCTTAGGGTGGGGATTTTATCACTAGGGTCAATGTCTCTAAGGGTTCCAGAGTTTCTCCAAATTCTATGAAACTATAGGCAAAATCACACATGCTACGTACTTTTTTTCTCGGGAGAAATGTAGTATTCCTCATTTTCTCAAGAGCATCTGTGACCCAGAAGTGGTGAAGAGCCCCTGCGCTAGCTCTCTGGGCCCAGATGGACTATTTGAGGCACGAGGAACAAGCGCTGCATCCCAGCGCCCAGGTGGACGGCTCGGGGCCTCTGGAAGCGGATGCGGAGATGCAGTTGTGGGTGGAGCTGCTCCTTGGCAACCAGTACCCGAGAAGAAAAGAGGAGAAATCAGCACTGGGTGGAGGAAAACAATCAAGCCCCCAACAGCCCACCAGACCCCCGGCGAAGCTGGTGGGGACTCCAGAGTGGCATCTCCACTGACGCCTGGACTGAGAGGGTCGCACCTTTGTGCCCCTCCCTCGCTCAGTCACCAGATGCGGGCCACCTGGGAAGGGGTGACCTTGGGCACGGGGGCTCTCTGCAGCTGAGGCCACACTCCCTCAGCTGGCAGTGAGGGGATCTCTTCCCACAGCTCCGTGTTCACCGTAGCTGTCTCCTGTTTTTCAGAATTACCAAAACAGAGTTCTCAAAGAAGGCTCGTTTTCCTGCCAAGATTTGTTTACTTTGGCCAGAGCATCAGAGAGCCATGAGTCCCGGGTCACATAGCTTAGGTTCCTAATGACAAGGGATAGACTCAGATTTGGCTCAAATCAAACACGCTATCAAACACGATTTCCGAAGATGCTCAAACTTCCAGAGAAAACCAAGTCTAAAATTCCATTTAGCACCTTTTTTACAAATCACTCACAAATGTAATTCCTAGAACTTTTTCATCACAATTTCTTTTTTAAAATTTCGGAATATTCACAGTTTCTGAAAACAAAAGAATACGAAGAAAAAAAGAGAAGCATCCTTGGTTCCCTCGTGTGCCTTCTTGCTGGCGCCACGGGGGCGACGCTTGCTTTGCCAGAGGCCACCAGGCCCCCAGCCTTGCCTGCCTCTCCCCAATTAGAGATTTTACCTTTGCAAATGGGAGTCCTTCCTAGGACGAGGTTCAAACCACCCAGAAGAAGGCTTGCCTTCTGCCTTTTCAAATTCTGTGCCCTTAACTCCAGTTTACTTCTTTGCAAGTGTCAGAAACAGGAAGGCGAAAGTAAGAGTTCAGCTGTCGGGGCAGCCGGGAGCCGAGAGCGTCTGACCCTCGTGGCTGTTTTCCCCAATTAGAATGTTTTCTGGACAGTTTGCTTGTGAACTAGGCCGTAACCTATTCAGCTTTCTCCTTTTCAGAAAGCCCACTTGTTCTCTTTGTGTCTGTACTGGAATGTTAAAAAAAAAGAAATCCCTATTGTATAAATTCAACTTTTGACACAACTCTGGAAAAATTGAGCTTATACTAAAAATATACAACATGATGATATTAGTTTCCTAAGCACATGGATGATTAAGTAGCTTATAATGTTCAAGGATCCACCAACAGATAGGAAAAGATAGGAATTAACTTGGTCCTTGATTTTAGAAAAGTATAAATCCACTTAAAAGAAAAGATACAAAACTGAAGTCCGGAAGTTTTCAGTCTTCCTTGCTGGAGATGAATTGAGCGATCTGAAACTCATCTGGGAAACTGGGCTTTAGATGGCTTTGTGATAAAGTTTGAATTTTGCTCAAGTACTGCTGATGTTTATTCTGTTGTTTCTCCAGCAAGCAATGTCCCTGCCCCAGACAGGATGGGATCACACAGGGAACAATTTAGAAAATGGGGTTTGTGAGCTCCACAGCCAGCTTCCGAGTCAACGTGGGGCTGGTGATAAACTGGGTCTTGCTTCCGCCTTCTAGAACTTAGTCCCCTGGGAGCTGACTTCCTGGATGCCGTCCTTGGTGATGCACACTGCAAGAAGGTTCTGTGTCCCTATAACACACACTAGTGGGAAAATCAAAGGGTAAGAGCATTTGTTTTTTTTAAGAAAAGAAATGGTGCGAATGCATTTGTGAGCGTAACCCATCCATGTTCAAAGTGTGCTTGGTGTCTCCAGTCTTAGTTTAATCTCCCCAAGAGATGAACCCGACTACTGCAACATAACAAGAGGAAATAATTGTCTTTGTTGTCAAGAAGCAAGAAACTATCATTAGAGCAAAGAGACAACCTAAAGAATGGGAGAAAATATTTGCATGCTACACAGCCAACAAAGGGCCAACAACTAGAATCTATATAGAACTCAGGAAAATCAGCAAGAAAAAAATCAAACCACCCCATTAAAAAAGTAAGCAAAGTACATGAACAGAAATTTTTCAAAAGAAGATAGACTAATGGCCAACAAACATGAAAAAATGCTCATCATCTCTAATCATCAGGGAAATGCAAATCAAAATCATGATCAGATACTACTTGACTCTAGTGAGAATGGCTTTTATCATAAAGTCCTAAAACAACAAATATTGTTGTGGATGTGGAGAGATAGGAACAGTCGTACACTCCTGGTGGGATGAACTGGAAACTAGTATAAACCTCTGTGGAAACTAGTATGAAGATACTTCAAAGAACTAAAAGTAGATCTGCCTTTTGATCCAGCAATCCCACTACTGGGTATTAACCCAAAGGAAAAAAAGACATTCTATATAAAAGATATCCCTGCTGGAATGTTTATAGCAGCATAATTCACAATCGCAATGATGTGGAAACAACCCAAGTACCCATCAGTATGTGAGTGGATTAATAAAATGTGGTATATGTATACCATGGAGTATTATTTAGCCATAAAAAATGGTGAACTGCCTCTTACACTATCCTGGATGGAGCCAGTCATTTTTAAAGAAAACTTTTATTGTTTTTCTTTAAAGAATGTATAGATAGCCTTACTAAGCGTGTCTTTCTTTCTTACTGTTTTTCAAAAGAGTCACCAACCGAGAAAAAGTGCCAAGGCATTATTACTGCACAGTGACCAGAATTAGGGAGAGAGCAGCTTATTAAAAAAAAAAAAAAGTATCCTGAGTGCTAAAATACATGAGTCAGAGAACCTGGGTCCAGTTTTACTCTGCCCTGTGGTTTAATCTTTGGAGCAAGGCATTATCCAAAATGTCCGTACATAGGTGGTACAGAAAACAAATAAGTTTTTTGAGGGGCTTATTAATTGATTATATAGCACATCAAAAATAGAATTGAATGAATGTCACCACACTATCTCTGCATTTTTACTTTACTTTGTTAGGTACTATACCAAAACTGTTTTTTTCTCCTCTCTCTTTAATATTCTCTCTCTCTCTCTCTTTCTTTCTGTGATGAGCTTAAATATTATGTGAAAATTATGAATCATGTCTTGACATTCATTAACTTAATCAACTTTTATTAAATGAGGAAATTTCATAGATATTGGATATATAAAGATGAGTAACACATGGTCTCCACCCTTAAAGAAATTACTGTTTAGAAGGATGAGATAGAGATATGTGCTAAAAGTATTATATATGGACAATAACAATTAGGCAAAAAGGAGGGGGAATAGTCAGTTCTACTTTGGGTTATAGGAATGCCTGAAAAAGTTTATTAGAACAGGTGATTTTTGAGAAGGAATTGTTCATTTCGTAGATGGGGATAGACTGGGGCATGGTGAGTGGGGAGGATGCTCAGTCTGGTCAGGAGCATCATTGCTTAGTGCCATGGATGAGTGAGACATCATGACACTGAATAGCTTGGTGTAAATGATCTGAAGGATGTGTATGGAGGAGTGGGAGAAGTTGGTGCTAAAGAGGTAGTCATGGGAGGTTGAACTTTATCCAGAAGATTCTTAAATGGGTAATAAAATATGGGAAGATTATCTGGCAAGTAGGAGGAGGCAAGATTCCAGGAAGAGTGATCAATTTGCAACTGTTAATCTAGCTGAAAATGACATGAGTGCAGAGTGATTAAATATCAAAATGGAAATTAGGAGACTGAAAGATGTAGAAACAGTAAGACATGGGACTGATTTTGTGTGTGTAGTAAAAGAGGGAAGAATCAGGATGATTCCCAGATAATCTGTGTTGGGGGCATTTTAGAAAATACTAGTGCCATTTGAGGGAAAGCTGGTTTAGAAGGAATAATAATTAGTTTGGTGTTTAAGTATGTTGCATTTGAGCTGGTAAGAGACATCCAGAAGTGTTTTGTAGATATCTGGATCTGGAGGTCCAAAAAAGGGTTTATAGTCAAGAATTGAAAGTCATCAGGATTGAATTGTTTGAAACTGTGGAAGCAGATATGATAATTTAGGAATTCAAGAAGAAAAGTGTCATGGACAAAACAGGAACATTTTAGGGGTAAGTCAGAAAGAAGACCTGGTAAAGAAGACTGAGAAGAATGGTCTGAAAAGAATCTACAGAATTTGTCAATTAATTGCTGTGCTAATGGGGTTTCAGTGGTGTGGTAGGAGTAAGATCTGGCTTGCAGAATAATTCTGTATTGTAATTTATGCATTGAATTATAGATTTAAATGTTTTATTAAAATTATGAAATAATTAAAAGATGCACATAAACTTAGAGAATTAGATAACCAACTCTCATGTACCACTATACAGTTTTTAAAAAACTTTCTGTATTTAAATAAATATAGACTCATAAAAACTTACAAAAATAGTAGAGTGGTCTGTTTATGTAGCCTTTACTTAGCTTTCTCCAGTCACTATTCAGCTTAACAAACATCCTGGACTGGTACAAATGCTGATGTCTTGGGATAGATTATGGAACCATACAGGAATTCTAGGTGGGGCATGGTGGCTTGTATCTTCAATCCCAGTACTTTGGGAGGCTGGGACAAAAGGGTCACTTGAGGCCAGGAGTTGGAGACCAAATATAGACCCCATCTCTAGAAAAAATAAAAAATTAGCAGGGTGTAGTGGTGTACACCTATGGTCCCAGCTATTCAGGAGGCTGAGGCAGGAGGATCCCTTGAGCCCAGGAGTTGGAGGCTGCAGTGAGCTATGATCACCCCACAGCACTCCATCCTGGGCGACAGCTACACCCTCTCTCAAAAGAAAAGGAATTTGGATTATATATCCCTACTTGGTGCAAGCCTGGAGTTTTAATTCTCATAGCCACTTCCAGTGGCAGCAGGGTAGATGCAAACTTTTCAATGTATATGGGTGGAGTTTTTTTCCCTTATCATATATTGAGCAGCCCTTTTCAGGATTGTGGGTCAAAATAGGGATTTCACTTATAGCTCTCCCCCGAAATAGGCTCAAAGTTGTGTATTCTGTCTGTAATAGGTCCAATATACCCCTATAGACTGCCTTGGTGTCAGCTGGAGCTTACATCTCTGGCTTTGAGTTCCTTCCTTTATGGCACCTGGGACTTTCTCTCTCCCCTTCCTCCCTTTTGAGTTTTCAGCTGTATGTTCTAATTTTTCATTCCAGTGAGTGTATTTGGGCCCATGGATGTATTGTCCAGTGTGCCTTGTTGCTTGAATCAGAAGTCCAGTAAATAATTTCTTTTTTTTCCTAATAAATTATTTTTTAATTTTATTGTCTGTTCCACAGAAAAGGATTTGAGGTCAGATTATATTCTTGTTTCTTTAAAAATATTATTTATTTTTAAAATAGATAATACATGCATGTGATCTGAAATTGGAAAGATTTAATAAAAAGGGTATACTTTTCCCAATTCCCCTATCCACCCCACCCCAGTTTCTTTTTATAGATACAACCAGTTACTGGTTTGGTATGTATCCTGGGAAATTGTCCATGCCCTGGTTTATTTATTTTTGAGATGGGATCTCACTCTGTCGCCCTGGCTGGAGTGTGGTGGCATGATCTTAGCATTGCAATCTCTAACTCCTGGGCCACTGTGCCTGGCCTACTTTATTCTTTAACAGCAGTTTTAAACTTTAACACATTGACTGCCACACTAGGACAAAAATTTTTTTCCTTGGGGTCACTGTGTTTTATTACAAAAATAGAACAAAAAAACTTCTAAAACAAAATGATCCGTTCTATTTAACGAAAAACTTGTTATTTTTTGTTTTCTGTGCATGTTATATGCAATTAAGTCGTCAATATTAAATGTAACAATAAGAACATCAACAAGTAAGATTTTCACAAAGCAGCTGCAGGCCCCAGACTCAAAACTAGCATGCGTTAACTATAACTCACATGGCAGTTAACGTGTTAAAATAGTGTTTATAATTTAATTTTGTAGCGAGTATTCAGGATTTCTTCATCTGTTTGATAAGTAGCAATTGTATTTCTTCTGCTCTGAGTGCTTTTAAGTCAGAACTTTACGCTAATTATATTTCATGTATGTTTATATATATACATGAATGGATTATCTGTGTTTTAATTTTTGTTCACTTCACAAACTCCTCAAAATATGACAGAATACTGGCTGGATGTGGTGGCTTATGCTTGTAATCCCAGCACTTTGGGAGGCCCAGGTAGGAGGATCGCTTGAGGCCAAGAGTTCGAGACCAGGCTGGGCAACATAGAGACTCAGTCTCTACAAAAACTAAAAAAATTAGCCAGATAGAGTAGCATGCACCTGTAGTTTGAGCTACTCAGGAGGCTGAGGCAGAAGGATCGCTTGAGGTTAGAGGCTGAAGTGAGCCATGATGATGCCACTGTACTCCAGCCAGGGCTACAGAGTGAGACCCTGTTTTCAAAAAAAAAAAAGTGACAGAATATGACCAAATAGTGTGAACTATTGATTAGAATATTTTAAGTTATATGGAATGTTAAAATAATGGAACATTAGCCCTGATTTTTATTATAATTTTTAATTGATACATAATTATGCATATTTATGGGATACAGTGTTATATTTCAATACATATGTACCATGTATAATGATCAAATCAGAGTAATTAGCATATCCATTACCTCAAACGTTTATCATTTTTTAGTGTTGGGAATATTCAAAATCCTCTCTTAAAAATATGGAATGCTTCATGAATTTGCATGTCATCTTTGTGCAGGGACCATGCTAATCTCTGTATCATTCCAATTTTGTTATATGCTGCCAAAGTGAGCGCTAGCCCTAATTTTTTAGGAGGTAGTGGAAATTATATTTTAAGATACTAGAAATCTTACTCTGAAATGCATTGTGGATAGCCTTAAAAGTTGTCCTACTAACCAGTCCATGCTATTGCTTGCATATATGCAAATAATTGCCCAAGAAGTTCAGAGTACCAAAGATAAAGGCCTCTCTTTTGTGTTCCGTAGCCACACTTTATACCATTGATTGACTAACTGAGCTTGGTGTGAAATTCATTAACATGGAAGCAAGAAATGGAAGCCTATGACCTAATATGTTTTCTTCCTTAGATCAACCTCTCCACCTCTCCTACTCCTGCACAGTTAATAAGCCGTTCCCAAGCTTCCAGTTCTACCAGCGGCAGTATTACCCAACAGACTATGTTACTAGGGAGTACCTCCCCTACCCTAACGGCAAGCCAAGCTCAAATGTATCTCCGAGCTCAAATGGTAAGATACGAGCTACCAAAATTTTTCAGTGTTTAAGGACTTGAGAAAACAAAATGTTTCTTGATTTGATGACATAAGAGGCATTTTTAATATTTAAGAAATGTTTTATTTTGTGTGTATGTGCTCAGCACTTGTTACATTTGCCATTAAAAAATTCTACTTTTAATTAATAGGGCTTCTTGGTATCAAATATAATAGCAATTTTAAACATTGGAAAACTAATAGAGATTCTACAACGTAAGAGTGTTTATTTTTTGATACTAAATTTCATCCATTTCAAAAGTTTTTTCACATTTTAATCTGAAATTGGGATGCATTTTGTACTTAATGACACCTTGTAATTGGTACTTACAATGGTACATAAATTCATTGTATATTTTTGACAACTTAGATTTGATGAAATAGTTAGAAATGTTAAAAATTTAGTTGTTAACTGTAAGTTAGAATTTATATCCTGGGATCTTCTGAAGTCTGGGTTGGAATTCCTAATGATTTCTCAGCTGATTTTTAACTTTGGTTATTCTCATCTCAAATTCTGTAAAGTTATTTGGATTCTTACATTCATTTTGATCTTTTATTAGTATAGGAATATTAATTTGCTTATTCAGTATTTGGGAACCTACTAATTTCCTAATTTAATTGTTGAGCTTCTTTAAGGAATGTAGAAATTGGTTGACATTTATTTTATTTGATGTCCTTATAGAAAGGTAGACAAAAGCTTTGGCCCTAATATATTTACTTATGTTCTTATTTGTCTGATGAACTGAATATATGTCTGGATCCCCAGTTCTCTAAGATTGCAAAGAAAGTTTCCAGTCATGTTTCTAATGGGAAATAATGACATGACTCACCTTTTTTTCACAAATTATTCAGTAGACATTACCGTATTTCTGGATTTTTTTCTCTGGTGTTATTATATTTAACTAATAATATACTTTAAAATTAGGTTGAACCCTTTGATATGGTTGGGATTTGACCATTTTGGACCTCTAAAATCAGCAGTTTCATGTTGTTCAAATTAAATGGAATAGCTTCTGTTTAGGATTAGTGCTTTCAGAGTGTTTGTACTGGAAATTACCTTTCCATGAAAGTTATGCCAGTTGTCCCTTGGTATGGGGGAAGATTGGTTCCAGAACATACACACTCCCCCCCAACATCCCCACACCTGCAGACACCCAAATCCGAAGATGATGATGTCTCTTAAAAGTAACATACATAGTATTTGCATATAATCTACGCATATCCTCCTGTATACTTTAAATCATCTCTAGATTACTTTTAATATCTAATACAATGTAAACCTTTTTAAGTAGTTGTTATACTATATTGTTTAGGGAATAGTGACAAAGAAAGTCTATACATGTTCAGTACAGACACATTCATTTTTTCCCCTTGAATATTTTTTCGGTCTATGGTTGGTTGAACTCACAGATATGAAGAGCTGACTGTACTTTGTTGTTGAATTCACTTAAAGTTAATATACTAGAGAACTGAAGTTTAAAAGATCACTTAAATTCTGTATTCACAGAGGTTGTGGAAAAAAGTTAATAAAGATCACCTAATTGATCATTTTAAGTTAAATAGCAATGAAGAACTAAATACCCGATACAATTTTGAAATAGAGTATTTATACATTCTTTGAAACAACTGTCTAAGTTGAGGTGAATAATCTCTTAGTGGATTGCATTGCCTTAGGAATTAATGGCATTTGTTTCAATATTGAAGAAGAAATTGAAAGTGATGAGTAAATTATGTGTTTTTTTATGTGACGCTTTTTTGCACGCTCTTTTGTTGTTGAATTTTGACATGTGACATTTACATTTAGAATATTTCTTTAACAAACAGCTTTAAAATCACGAGCAACCTGGGTTTGCCCTATAGATCTTTTATAGCTGTGTGAAATTTTGTAGTGTAGTATGTGGCATAGTTATCCTTGTGGGAAAGAGGACTGAAAAGGCTTTTTGGTGTTTCTTTTTATGTTTTTCATTGAAATTTTAATTTATGTCCCAAAATAGTGACTGTAGTCTTTTAACTTTCCATTTTAGGAATCCTGCTGCAGTAGTTTTGAGCTAGGAAAAATTTAAGTATAATAGCTTATTTGGGACACAATTTGGTCTGAGGATTTCTTTTTTTTATATAATTTTTTTAATTTTGAATTTGAAGGGGGGAGTAAAAAAAGGGGGTTAAATTTCCTTTTTTTTTTTTTTTTTTGACATAGGGTCTTACTCTGTCATCCTGGGTAGAGTGCAGTGGCATTATCATAGCTCACTGCAAACTCACACTCCTGGGCTCAAGTGATCCTCCTACCTCAGCCTCCTGGGTAGGTGAGACTACAGGCAGCGCACCCTACGCCTGGCTAATTTTAGTAGAAACGGGTTCTCACTCTTGCTCCCAGAGTGCTAGGATTACAGGTGTGAGCCACCACACCTGGCCTGAGGATGTCATTTTACCAAAATATATTTTCTTTTTTGAGAAATGATTTATTTTTCTGCTCATCAGAATCATGAGCTATTTAAAAAATGTTTTTGATGTTTTTTGAGTTCTCTATTATCGGAAACTTCTCCTTGTCATGTAAAACCTTTCCCTTAGGAGACAGCCCTAAACTACATTGTCTGTCTTTCTTTTTCTTTTTTTAATGAAGGGTAGGAAGTTGGGGGTAGGATTCAGTTTTCTTTCTTTCTTTTTTTGAGACATGGTATCACTCAGTTGCCTCAGGTAAAGTGCAGTGGTGTCATCGTAGCTCACTGTAAACTTACACTCCTGGGCTCAAGTGATCCTCCAGCCTCCCAAGTAGCTGGGACTACAGGCTGAGCCATGATGCCCAGCTAATTTTTTCTTTCTTTTTCCCTATCTATCTATCTATCTATCTATGAGACAGAGTCTCACTCTGCTGCCCTGGCTAGAGTGCCGTGGCGTCAGCCTAGCTCACAGCAACCTCAAACTCCTGGGCTTAAGCCATCCTTCTGCCTCAGCCTTCCAAGTAGCTGGGACTACAGGCATGCGCCACCATGCCCAGCTAATTTTTTTTATATATGCTTTTAATTGGCCAATTAATTTGTTTCTATTTTTAGTAGAGACGGAGTCTCACTCTTGCTCAGGCTGGTTTCGAACTCCTGACCTTGAGTGATCCTCCCCCTTTGGCCTCCCAGAGTGCTAGGATTACAGTGTGAGCTAACACGCCCAGCCCCAGCTAATTTTTTCTATTTTTAGTTAGTAGAGAGGGGGTCTCACTCTTTAGGCTGATCCTGAACTCCTGAGCTCAAGCAATACTCGCACCTCTGCCTCCCAGAGTACTAGGATTACAGGCATGAGCCACTGCACCTGGCCTGCATTGTCTTTCTGTCACAAATTTCAGTCTCTTTTGCCTGCTATACATTGTGTGTGGGACATGTTCTTTTGTCTTAGGGTATTTTTTTGGTTTTCTGTCTGTACAGCTGATTTTCACACCCGCTACCACTGTGGCTGCTGTACAGTCTGACATTCCTGTTGTCTCGTCGTCATCGTCATCTTCCTGTCAGTCTGCAGCTACTCAGGTGAGCTTGTCTAGCTTCATAACATGGTACTTGAGATCTGGATCTTTAGGTTAAAGATAAGCATTGCATTTGTATTTAAGTTATTGATGGTTTCAGTGCTCTTTGTCATGCATTTCAGATTAGAATTTAATAAAATACAATGAAAACTTTACTAAAATGTTTTTGTTCTGTAGAAATTGTGATACCATTAAACATGGATATTTAGGTAATTTGACATTGGTCAAGGTTAATGAGAGTTTTTGCTAATGGCATTGTGTGTTTAGCTTTATTGTAAAGCAGATTTATTTATCTTCTTACGTGAGATGTATTTTGTGTAGATTCCTTTGCAAGCAGTTATATAATAACCAAGTTAAGATGGATTTAAAGTTTTAATATAAATTAAATTAGGCAAAGTTTAAATTAAAAAAATTGAGTAGGAAAAAAAATTACTTTATTTGGTACTATGGAAAAACGAACCTTAACTTTCTCCTCACATCATTCATGAAATTAAACTAGAAGTAGGGTAGACTTAAAGGTAAAACTATAAAATTTCTAGAAGAAAACGTAAGAGAATATCTTTGCAACTCTAGGGTAGGCAAAGCTTTCTTAGGGCACAAAATGCGCTAATCGTAAAAGAAAATGATGATAATTTGAACTTTATCAAAATTTAAAAATGTTCTTTAAATACATGATTACAAAAGTGAATAGGCAAGCCACAGAGGGAAAATGTTCATAATACACATTTCTGACAAAGGACTTGTACCCAGCACGTGCTATGCTTACAACTCGGTAAGATCATAAGCAGTTCAATTAAAAATGGGCAAATGATTTGAACAGATGCTTCACAAAAGAATATACTGAAAGCCAATAAGCACATGAAAAAATGTTTAACATCAATATTTATTACAAAAATACAAGTCAAAACCACAATGGGTATCACTGTACACTCACTAGAATGGCTGAAATGAGGAAGAATGATAATACCATATCTTGGCAAAAATGTGGAGCAACCAGACTTTCATACAGTGCTGATCAGATCATAAAATGGTACAACCACTTTAGAAAACAGTTGGGCAGTTCCTTATAAAGTTAAACAAACAATACACTTAACTTATGACCTAGCAATTCTCCTATGCCTTTACCCTGAGAGATGTGAAAACATACATCCACATACAGACATGTAAATGAATATTCATAGCTGCTCTATTCAGAATAGGCCCAAATTGGAAACAACCAAATGTTCTTTAACTGCTGAATGGGTAAACAAATTTTGATATATTCATATAGTGGAATACTTTTCAAAAATAAAAGAGAACAAACTACTAATGAATCTCAGAAACATGTTTAGCAAAAGAAGCTAGACATAAGGAATACATACTCTGTGATTCTATTTATATGAAATTCTAGAATAGGCAAATTATCTGTAGTGAAAAAAATCAGATTAGTGATACCTGGGGCAGAACGTGAGGGGGAGATTGATTGGGAAGGGGCATGAGTAAACTTTTAGAGCAATGGAAATGTTCTATATCTTCACTGGGGTGGTGGTTATGTAGTATATACATACGTGAAATCTCATTGAACTGGTTCATTCATTTTATTTTATGTAAGTTACACCTCAGTAAATCTGATAACCGTGAATTCGGTTGAGTAAAGTTTAAATTAAAACAATTGAGTAGAGTATTATTTTGCATGATACATTTTGTTTTTTTCATAGTAAATGTTTTAGGTTGCAAATGGCAGAAATTGGCATATCTTAGGGTCCATCCTTGGCTTCTTATTTTTAATTTAATCTCAATCTTCTGGTAAAAAATAAAAAATGAGATAGTAATATTCCTTGGTGTTTTTCATAGAACTTCTATATATGTTAGTTCATTTAATAATAAAGGTGAATTTTCATGTATTAGTATATAAAGATGGTAGTCAGTTAAATTCAGGTTTCTCCTGACTTACTCTGTGACCCTCCGTAATTCCTTAACTTTATTGGACTTTTCTTTCCGTATTTACAAAATGAGACCTTTGTCTTTGTTAATGTTAAGGTTTTTTTCAGCTCTAAACTTTTATAATGTCTCTTTGTGGAATCAATTTGTTGAAGTATTGATCTTCCTGTTCTCTTTAGTTTTGGTTTTATAAAACCTAATAGGGTTAGACTATTAGATTATCATCAATTTCCAGAATAGTTTAAACTTTATTTTTTTCATTTGTACTTGACATTGTTCCAACTAAGATTTTAATTAGTTCAGAAGATGCATATAATAAAAAATGGTAAAATAGATTGAAAGCATGTAGGAAAAAAGCACAAATAAAACTAGGAAAGTGGCACGTACGTGGGAGTGAGATTGCTATTCAGCTTACATGCATGAGGTCGGATATGGACTTAAGTGCAGCTCCCACTTTAGTCATTTATTAATTGTGTGACTTTAGACAAGTTACTAAGCATCTAATATTTATTCATATTTGTAGGGTAAGTTGAATGAATAGTATGTATGTTTAGTGTTTAGAACATTATAAGCACTCAGCAAGTAGTTTTTTTTTTTTTTTTTACAAAGGCAGGGATAGGAAGACCTGGGTTCAAATCCTGACTTTGGCAATAGCACTTGCCAGCTGATTGATTTTGGACAAGGTCATAGTATAGTGTTTATAAGTATCCAGACAATCTGGGTTCAAATATTTGCTCTACCATTTTCTTATTATACATCCTTAACCTCTCACCTCAGTTTCAACAATATACAATAAAATATTTATAAAATAATTATACTTCATGGAGTTGTTATGAGAATTAAATATGTTAATAAATGTAAAACAGAACAGTGTCTAGTAGATAGTTAGTACTCACTAAATCTTAGCTGTTATTATTATTCTTGCTAAGCCTCAGTTTCCTCTGTAAACTGGAAGTAACAGTTCAGAGTTGTTATAAGGTGTAAATGAGACAATAATCATAAAGTACTTAACATAGTGCTTGCCACATGGTAAGTTATCACATGCTACTGATTATTAATACTACTTTAGTTATACATTGTCTGAAGATGAGTCACAAAGTTGGTTCTTAGCTAATAGTAAAGCTATTATTAGGATGAGTTTTCTCTCAAAAGTGAAGCTCTGTCGATGAAATCTGAATATGTGATCTTTCCATTAATGGCTAAATTAACTTTGTAATATGTAATTTTGGCAATATAGTTTACATGTTTGGAATTTATTTAAACCACTTAAAGGATTTACAGTTTCCAAGGTAAAAACAAACCAGTTGGTTAGGAAAATATAACTATTTTTAACATGTTCACTAGAGTACAATTTGTCTTGTGGGTTCTCATGAAGAAAACATCTTATATCATCTTTAACAACGTCTTTAATGTGAATGGAGTCAAAGTAATTTGTAAAAGTGGGCTTTGGGGTCCAGTTTGATGTGTTCAAGGTATGTGGCTCTGTGATGATCTGACTTAATTCAAGGATGGACTTTTGAGGAACCAAAGGAATGGATTGAGCTTTAGGAATTTCTCTATGAATGTTGTTGATCTTTGCTTGTGCTCTTGAAGTGTCCGTGAGCGAGGCTGGCAGTAGTAGGTGATGCTAATGCTTTGTACACTCTAGTGGTAACTTTAATTTAGAAAAATTTCTTCTCTACTCTGCTGTTTATTAAAACCATATTTATGGTTTAAGAAAATTAATTTGTTAGTAATTGAGAAATATCAAATTTCAAGTTTTATTTTAACATTCTTTAAGCTATGGAAGTCAGTATAACAGTTAATTTTTCCTTAGTATTAAACATTTTTTATAGCATACTGTAAAAAAGTAAGTTTGGAATATCTTATCCTATTTTAAATGCTCCATTCCTTCTTTCCACCGTGCAAAAAAAAAAAAAAGAGATTTTTCAGAAGTATGTCATAGGACAAAAAGTATGTTTATGGAAGAGTAAGAAATCTGAATTACCAAGGCTATCTGGAGAATGTTGTTAGAATTAAGGAAAAAGCCCCTTGGCTTTAAAAGCTAGAAATTCACCTCTACTGCCAACAGTATGACATTCACTCCTAGTTACCTCATGTGCAAAGAAGGGATGCTATGATAATTTCTAGAGGATTCGTTAGATGCAAGTTAAATAATTGATGCAAGAGTATTTTGGCAAGGGGGGAACTCTATAGAAAAGTAAGATGTGAAATTAGCAAAAATAAGTCCTGCAAAATGTAAACTTTTTCAGAAGTCAAAAAGTTCCCATAATCCAATCAAAGGTTCAGATGAGATGAAAGTTGGACATTAGAATGCCCTTATGTTCTTTTTTTTGTTTGTTTGTTTTGTTTTTTTTTTTTTTGAGACAGAGTCTCACTCTGTTGCCCGGGCTAGAGTGCCGTGGCGTCAGCCTAGCTCACAGCAACCTCAAACTTCTGGGCTCAAGCGATCGTCCTGCCTCAGCCTCCCGAGTAGCTGGGGTTACAGGCATACACCACCATGCCCGGCTAATTTTTTCTATATATATATATATTTTTTTTTTTAATTGGCCAATTAATTTGTTTCTATTTTTAGTAGAGATGGGGTCTCGCTCTTGCTCAGACTGGTTCTTGGCCTCCCAGAGTGCTAGGATTACAGGCGTGAGCCACCTTCCCTGGACTTTTTTTTTTTTTTTTTTTTTTTGAGACAAGAGTCTCACTCTGTTGCCCAGGCAAGAGTGCCATGGCTTCAGCCTAGCTCATAGCAACCTCAGACTCCTGGGCTCAGGCAGTCCTACTGCCTCAGCCTCCCGAGTAGCTGGGACTACAGGGATGTGCCACCATGCCCAGCTAATTTTTTCTATATATTTTTAGTTGTCCAACTAATCTCTTTCTTTTTTTTTAGTGGAGATGGGGTCTTGCTCTTGCTCGGGCTGGTCTCGAACTCCTGAGCTCAAACGATCCACCCACCTCAGCCTCCTAGAGTGCTAGGATTACAGGCGTGGGCCACCACACCTGGCCAGCCCTTATATTCTTTATCTTAGGTATATATATATCTTAGAAAGGTTGAGTTTTCTCTCAAAAGTGAAACTCTGTTGAGGAAATCTGAATATGCGATCTTTCCGTTAACAGCCAAATTAACTCTGTCATATGCTTTGGCAGTATAGTTTGCATGTTTGGAATTTATTTAAACCATGTCAAAATTTAAGTCAAGATGACCATAGATATTATAGCCATATTCTAAAATTTATATATTCATTTAAATAATGTATATAACATATGGAAATATACACACATTTTCTTTCAGAATTCCAGAAAACAAAAGGAAAGTTAGTAGAAAAAAGTATATTATTCTATAGAAAATGATGTGCTGCAGGTTTTAGGGTTCATTGTGTCAAATCCTTATTTACTGTGAATATATTTTTCATTTGAAATAATACTTTCAAGTTTTTCAGATTATTATTCACCTTTGATTATCATTATATGGTCTACTTTATAGATCATTTGTGGCAAACATTCAATTTTATATTATCTTGCTTTGCTTCCTGAGAGATTTTAATGTGCCCCCACCAGATATTTGTGGAGATTTTTTGGATAAATGTGAACAGATTTTAATGTTAGCTTAAGAAAACCATAAATATAAGTACCTACCAAAGAAAGCATAGCCATGTAATATATATTTCAAAATTAGATATCGGAGAATACCTCAGACTTGTGGAATTTCTATTATGTGTGCAGCACTGAACTGCAGCGAGTATAAAAATGAATGTTAGAGATGGGAGCCTATCAGCCAGAGTCTCAGTATTTCACAGACACACATATTAATATATTAGTAGTTCTAATACCAGCTAAGCATTTGTCAGTGCTGTAGGCAGTATGACCCCAAATCTATGGGAAAATTGTTCTAGAGGGGAAGAAGAAATCATTTTCTAACCATGGCCTTTGGGAATGTTTCTTGGGAAGAGTGAGTGGGATTTTACTGGGCTTGGAAGAATGGGTTGGGCTTCAGGAGACAACTTTGAGGAAGGGTGGCATTTAGGCAAGAGGAGCTTGAGCAAGAGCTCAAAATGAAGGAGGTCCAAGATATGTTTGGAGAGTGGTGAGCAGAATAGTTTGGCTAAAATGTGAGAACTATGGGCTGGAGGAGTAGAAAGTGGAGTTGAAAGTGGTTTGGGCCTAGATTGTGGAGAGCCTTGGCAATCTGAAAAATCTTGATTTTAGTGTATTTTGTTTTTGCATTAACCTTTAATGATACAATAGTTATTAGTCCATTTATATTTACATTGATATGAAATATTTGAGAAAAATCAGAAAAGACATCTTCGTATGATCTTACTTAGAAAATTTTTTCAATAGCTTAGAATAGAACTGATTAAAACTTTGGCCCGAAGTAAACATTTGTTTAGTACTTGCTATTGGCTGAAAATTATACTTGGCACTTGGATAGAGAAAGTATAGCCTTTGAGCATGAGTTACTGTTGTAGACACAGAACATGTGTGAAACTGAAGAACATTTATAAAGCAGCAGTATATCATTTACTTTGTCACTTTGAAATCTCTTTTACTTCAGTTTCCCTTCCAGGGCCAGTGCTAGCATTAATGTGTTTGGTGCATTCTAAGTAGGCAAGAAGTTAGGCTTTTTTGGAGAAACATTTTCTGCCTTTCTGTTTGGAAATGTTAGAAATTTCAGGTGAGAGTAATTGTGATAATCCTTGCCACCATCCATACTGACATTATGTTTAGAATAGATCTGGGTATAGAGAGGAGCCACCACACAAACCCATTTTAGGTATGCACAATCTTTTCAGTTCATGAGCTCTAGTTTTCTAAGATAATGAGTGTCCAATAACAACAAAATTTAAACTTAAAAGGGACCTTTTTGAAAATGCTTTTTATAATTATTACAGTAGGGTAGATGATTTAATGAATTAATTTTCTTATAAGATTAGTGTACTCTTATAATCTCTATAGTTAAAGCTATTTTAATATAGTATGTTGCAGAGTAATTTTTTCATATTCATAGTTTATTTGCTCTCTCTCTTTTATATATATAGTTTTCATTTAGATCTTCATGCTCCGCTCTCTTCCTCTCCTCTTTCCTTCCTTGCTTTCTTTCCCTTGATGTCTTTTTAAAAAATTGCCACTTAATATTTAAGATATGATTACTTAGATTAATAACTCTCCTTTCCTTAAGGATTAATCATTTGTTTCAAGTGCTTGGAGCTTTTTCTATGAAAAGCATAATTTAAATGTGTTGTCACTATTGTCATAATGGTAATAATTACCACATCAATTAAAACCATCTCTTTTCATCCTTATTTTCTGTTATGTGGTTCTTAGGTTCAGAATTTAACATTACGCAGCCAGAAGTTGGGTGTATTATCTAGCTCACAGAATGGTCCACCAAAAAGCACTAGTCAAACTCAGTCGTTGACAATTTGTCATAACAAAACAACAGTGACCAGTTCTAAAATCAGCCAACGAGATCCTTCTCCAGAAAGTAATAAGAAAGGAGAAAGTCCAAGTCTGGAGTCACGAAGCACAGCTGTCACCCGGACATCAAGTATTCACCAGTTAATAGCACCAGGTGGGATAAAACTTTTGTTGAAAATAGTTGCATTATTCATTTTCTTAGCAGACAGAAACAAAGCATATCCATTACTTGAACAAGAAGGACACTTTGAAAGCATTTTAAAATGTGTATTTCATAAGTTAAAAGAACATCTTAATATGTAGCTTAAAAAAAGAGAAATTTAAAAAGCCCACCAGCTAAAAGAAATTATAATAATAAAATAGATTTTTTATCAATTGACATTTGATTAACATCATTATTATGTGCTAGTCTCTCCTTATATTGATAAAACCTTTTAGTTGTAAAAAAAGATTTGCCTATAGTTTATTTAATATGCATTAGTGGAACAACTTTAAAAGCTTATAAAAAAAGCAAGTGTATTTTGTTTAAAGTTGTCACCAGTGGGAGGAATTTGTCACTTTGAAAAATAAGGATTATGCACAGTTATTTTCCTTAGCATATTACTTTTTTTCATCTCTGAGAGGATCATGTTGGGGAATCACCTAAGTCACTTTCATTCTCATTCAGCTTTGAATTCCACCTGAGCTTCCTTTACTTTCTACAGATAACCTTGCCTCATGATTCTCATACTGAAAATGTTGAGGCCATACAGAGTGAGCATTCTGTTAATCTCAAAATCTCAGGATTGGGTTTTCTTCACTTCTAATAAGAAAAAGAGTTACCTGCTTTCTTCTTAAAGTCAGCACCATTTGCCTATGTCATTGGTCCCATCTTTTCTGCCTGCTTCTGACCTTCTTTAGTACATAGTTATTATAGCATCTTTTGTCTTCTCATGCTAGATCCTTTCCTTTGCTTCTCAAGCATACTTAGGTCTCCCCTATTCTTTTTTTTATTTTTATTTTTTTTAAGGCTAGTCAGGTGAAGCAGTGGGAGTGGAGAAGAAACAGAGGAATCTGTAACTGGTTGTGATTAATTAGTTGTAAACGCCACTGCACATGGACCAGCCTTCCCTGTTCTTGATATATCCGCATTTTTTTATATCATTGTAACTGTTGTTTATTTGAGCGTGTGTTTGTGTGTGATGCACTGGGCTAGACACCTCACATGTGTTTCATTAAAAAAAAAAAATCTTCCTTCATTCCAACAACCTCATCGGGTAAGCATTTTCTTTCTGTTGTTTTATTACTCTGCTTTTTTCTTTGAGACTGGGCCTTGCTCTGTTGCCTGAATGAGAGGGCAGTGGTATCTTCATAGCTCACTGTAACCTCAAATTCTTGGGCTCAAGTGATCTTCCTGCCTGAGCCTCCCAAGAAGCTGGGACTACAGGTGTGTACCACCATACCCAGCTGATTTTTCTATTTTTCTGTAGAGATGGGGTCTCAAACTCCTGGCCTCAAGCAATCCTCCTGCCTCAACCTCCCAGAGTGCTAGGATTATAGGCATGAGCCACTGTGCCTGGCCTGCTTTACTTTTTAAAGATTTGTTTTGTAGTACTTAAGTCTGCTTTATTCTGCTTAAACCTATTTCACTTTTCATGTTTGCTCTCTTAATATTGCCAACATTCTTTACATCACCAAATCTCAAAATCTTGGCATTGTCTGATTCCCAAAGTTAGAAATTTTTCCTCATTCTGAACTGCTATAGCATTTTATGCTCCTTTATGGTTCCTTTGCTTTTTTTTTTTTGGTTCCTTTGCTTTTATAGTTATTTATATACTTATTGATCTTAGCTTCTTTACTACATAGTAAGTTCCTTGAGGGTAGGATAATAATATTGAGTGCTTCTGTAGGTGGCAGGCACTATTTTAGCACTTTACATTTATTAACTCTTTAGTCCTTTTTCAGATTCACCTTTTAATCCTTGTGTCTTGACAGTACTAAGTTGTGCCTTATATGTACTTACCTACATTAGGTGGGCAGTACATATTTTTTGGATTAATGGTTCATTATTTTTCATTTGGATTTTGGAAATTACAACAGCCTTTCTCATTAGCACTGATTAGGTATCACTCTGCTTAGAATTGTTAAATCTGAATCTTGGATAAGTAAAGACTTTGATATACATAAATTAATTAATCTTTTCATAATATAGTTAGACATGAATTCTTTTATGAACATCTGTGTGCCAGGCTCTGCTCTCTGTACGGCTTGAAAGCTGGATTTTTGCACTGTACTGTCAGGCTCAAACCAGCATCTGGTCAGTGTTCACAAAGAGTCAGTGTGGAGTAGCAGTGACCCACTGTGCTTGGAGTGACTGCTCAGGGAACAATTTTTAGTGATTCCTGTAGTTTTGACAGATTATAATGAAGGATAAGTTAATTTCTTTCCAAAGAGAATGTTACTGTCAGAGAAAGCTGGAAACTCCTTCAGGGCTAGGTCAAACAAGGAGATCTACTTTTGGATTTTTAGTCCCCCTTAACCCCCAATACTTAGTTTTAATTTGCAACTTATTCTTCTGTCTTTCATTGATAGTGTGATAATATCCTCATAGTTGGCCTTTCTCTGATGGCCAATATTTTATGTATGTAAGGAGGAGACTGGTGAGCCAAAACCACCAAAGATCAATTTTAATTCCAAATTCAGATCTTACATGTATTACTCAAACTCCAGTTTTCTACAGTGTTGTTGATTAGAAACAAAACCACATAGAACATCCTAAGCCACATAAACCTTTGTAGTGATCAAAGTTACATGTTTGTTAAGCTTTACACTGCAGTTATTCAGAGCAATTCATGTCTTCTAGCAAGGCCACAGCTATATTTTTCACCCTTTTAGTTTTTCTGCTTTTATTGGTGGGAAATTAATCTGAAGTTAAGATATTTTGGGAGATTCTAAAATTGGTAATTTGTCCTTTTCTTCAATTAGAAAAATATTCCTTCAGGTATTTTTTTTTCTTTTTTTTGGATGCCTGGGCTAGAGTACAATGGCATAATCATAACTCACTGCAACCTCAAACTCCTGAGCTCAAGCGATCTTCCTGCCCTAGCCTCCTGAGTAGCTAGGACTACAGGGGTGCACTGCTACATGCAGATAATTTTTCTATTTTTTGTAGAGATGGGGGTTCCACTATATTGCTCAGGCTGATCTCAGACTCCTGGCCTCAAGTGATAGTCTTGCCTTGGCCTCCCAAAGTGCATGAGCCACCACACCTCGCCTGCTTCAGGTCATTTTAAATGTAAAAAAAACAATCTACTTGTATTCTACTGTAGTATAGTCAAATAATTATTATAATGGACATGGTTATTGTTTCCTTACATGCATTTTTAGGGTGCTAAAGTAATTTGATTTTCTTTATCATTTCTCCTTCAAGGTGTAGTTTCAACTTGATACTTAGTAATTCTATTTTGAATACAAAAATAAAGGCAAACTTTAACCAAATGTCTGGAAATAATTATGAACTGCATTAGGACTGAAGTTTCTAAATAGTTGTTTTCTGAGATTTTATGAAACCAGTCTAAGTAGAAAAATATATACTGTTTCTTACAGACATTAATTCAGTATGTAGTTAAAAGGTCCTCTGTTAATTAGTCTGCTATGGGTGCCATAATAAAATACCATAGACTGGGTGGCTTAAAGAACAGAAATTTATTTTCTCAGTTCTGGAGGCCGGAAAGCCCAAGATCAAGGTCTGGCAGTGTTCAGTTTCTGGTGAGAGCTCTCTTTCTGGCTTGCGAATATCCTTATGTGGGCTTTACTCTGAGTGTGTATGGGGTGTGGGGGGAAGGGGGAATAGCTTTCTGATGTCCCTTCTTAAAGGGACACAAATCTTACCATGTCAGGGCCCCAACCTTATAACTTCCTTTAACCTTAATTACTTCTTTAAAGGTCCCATCTCCAAAGTCACATTGTGGGTTGGAGCTTCAATATATGAATTTTGGGAGGAGGCACAAACATTCAGTCTATCCCTAGACTTAGGATTATGGCTTCTTTTAGACCCAGAACTGTCCTTGATAGCCAAATGATTTCAGGCGAGTCACATAACTACTCAGAGTTTCTTCATCTATAATATGCTGGATTTGGTATAGTACCCTGTCTACCTCATGTGGTGGTTGTAACTACTGAATAAAATAATATGTTATTGTAAATAATAAAGAGTTATACATATGTGAGATGATGCTAACCATTAAGTTTCCAAATATAAAGCCACTCTGACAATAATAATGTTTATTAAAATCAGAGAAATTGGGCCCAGTGGCACACCCCTGTAGTCCCAGCTACTCAGGAGGCTGAAGCAGGAGGATCACTTGAGCCCAGGAGTTCAAGGCTATGATCATACCACTGCATTCCAGCCTGGGTAACAGAGCAAGACCCCATCTCTAAAATAATAATACAATAATAATAAAAAATCAGAGAAATTAACTAACATGATGTGATTCTCTAGAGCACCAGGGCTTTTCTTGTGCAGAGATATTGTTTCAAATAGCCCCATAATTTTTATGTTATATATGTGTCAAGTGAACTTATAGACTAATGTAAAGTAACTCACTTCGATTTCTGATGCAAGAAAAATTTAATTTAGGTGAAAGGATAGATTATTAATCTATTGAATTATCAGCTCTAGAATACAAAAAGGTTGCTTACTTGCTAGTGCACAGAAAGAATTGTTACTCTAGTATATATAATATCCATTATAATTCAAGACTATGATAAATTTAAATTATAACTTAAAAATTGAATTAAAGTGGGTCTTTGCTGTTACACTTGCAAAAATTTTATTTTCTTATGTGTAAGCGGGAAATAATAAATACTCACCTACTCCACAGGTATTTTGTGAATACAAATGAGAGAAATGTGAAAACACCTTGAGCCCCTTGAAGGAAAGGCACTCTATAGAAACCCTAGATTTTGTTAATTCACTTTTTTAAAAAATTTTTTTATTGTAG
>CAUYRT010066346.1:0-12553 GCA_963574885.1 Lepilemur ruficaudatus
TGCTGTGAGATGCCTAGGCACTCACTCTAGCCTGGGCAATAGAATGAGATTCTGTCTCAAAAAAAAGGACAGTAAACTTTTGGATAAAACTTACCAAGCATAATATGTAATTTTCTTTTTTTTTTTTTTTTTAGTTTTTTAGTTTTTCTTTTTAGTGCATGTGTCTTTTTCAAAACCCCCCCCCCCCCCCCCCCCCCCCGCTTTTTCCAAGTGTCTTTCTCTGATCATAACTTTTTATGGACCAGAATGATATAGAACATGCAATCCAACAGTCCTACATAATTCTGGATCTTAATTTAGAAAAATCCATTTTTTTCCAAGTAGATATCACATACAGGATAATTTTTCAAACATTAACTGGCATTTTGGTAGAAGCAATTGGTAAAGTCAGTAATACCCAAATAGGTTTCCAATTAAAGAAAAAGTTTGCCATAACATAGGGACTTTTCTTACTGACAACTTCCCTACAAATTTTTATGTTTCCAACTTCTAGCTGTGTCAAAGAGAAAAGGACTAAAAGTAAAACTACAAATTAGCAAATATCAGGAAGAGAACCACCTTCTGTGTAAGAGGTAATGTCTAGTCACTCAAAAGTGACCATATTATTAGACCATTGCTCTATGAATGGTTGTCCCTTGATGACTGGCTGATGGCTAGCCAGAGAGGCTGTAAATGGAGTCCTGAGTCTAGCCAGAGTGGTGCTGCTGGTGGCTCCAGAGTAAGGAGTGAGGGTAAGAACAAAAATGTCACACAAATTACATTTATAGGGAATCAGGCAGTTTGAGGAGCTGGGAAGTAAACTAGGTTAGGTAGTGAAAATGGCTTGATGTAAGTCAAGAATTAAAAGCTAAACTTCCTTCCTTGTTCAAAAGGAAAACATCAACCAAGCACACAAGTAAAATACCACAGTCAATAAAACAACCAAATCCAAATTCTGTATTCGCACACCTACGTCACTAAAGTATTTCTCCAAACTCTATCCTTTACCTCCAGAGAGCAAACTGTGGCAAGTTTCTGAAGAAATCAAACTCCAAGAGCACTTTTACAATATCCAGTTATCTAAGAAACACCACAATACAGAACTTTAAACAGAGAAATCAACAATATGCTCTCACTTAAAATGAGCTGGACAAGTGTGATTCCTGGCTAAATAATTTAAGGACATTCAGCCTTTTTTTTCCTTTTTCATTGTTTCTTCAAGGTAATGCTGACGGTCCCTAAAACTCTATTATGAGAATTCTTAAAGTTTATTCATTGGACACTGCTACAAAGTCAGCACCTGAAAGCCTGCTACCTACCACTTAAGCAGCCCCTAAATACAGGAAGACTTTCAAAGACGGAACTTAACTTGAAATCATACAAAGTCTGAGTTAGATACGGCCCAAACAGCACGTGACAACTATTAAGTTATAACAAATGCTCAAGTGTCTGAAGAAATAGACTAGATTACTGACACATGCATACCAAGTACTTAGAATAAGGTCGACGACTTTATAACAATGAAAATTATAAACGTGTCACTGACAAAAAAGAAGTCTAAGTCCCACTTAAAAAAGACACACAGTTCAGTTTCATACCACACATTAAGTGAGGAATCCTAACTTCGTGACACTTCGTTAACTTTCTAAGGGTAAAAGATCTTCGTGCTGATAGCCAACAGTTTCTGCCCGATCACAAGACTGCAATGCATCTTGGGATTCCTTCAGGACGGTTCCGTGCCATAGATACTTAAAACATAATTACAGTTTCAGTAATAGAAATTGCAGCAAGAGACGCTCTCTCGGCTGGGCCTAATGTGAATGGAAAACTCAAGCATTTGTCCTCCCCACCTCCTCAGACCTCTCAACGCCCACCCGACTGAGTCCTGCCTCCATCTGTCCTCCCTTCTGGACCTCGTGGCACTGACCTGCCGCGGCCCCCGCTTCGTCCCATACGGTTCCCACTTCCAGAGGTGACTGCAGCCCCCCCAGGGCAAGAGGGCGGGACTCAGGCCCAGGGGGGTCTTCCGACGCACTGCCCCCTCCCCGCCCCGCCAGCCGTCGCGGCCGCCTCCCGCAGGCCGGCTCCCGGGCTCCGGGCCGCCCCACCCAGACCGGCCGGCGCCTGGCGCTACTGTCAGCACCCCACGTGCCGGCCGGGCCCCAGGGCCGCGCGTCGCCGGGCCGCACCCCACCCCCATGTGGGCTCCAGCCCCAAGGCCGGCCGCTCCAGCTTTCCCGGCGCGGCTTCCCCCCGCGTCCCGACCCTTTACCCGAAGGGCCTTCTGCGCCGCTGCCGGCTCCCTGGTTGTTGGCGGCGGCGCCAGCGGGAGGTGGCGGAGGCTGCGCCGGACCACGGAGGAAGGACGGCACGAACTCGGCGGCGTGGACGTTGGGCACGAAGGGCTTGGCGTTGACGTTGAGTTGCCGGCTGAAGGCAGCACTGAGGTGCTCACGCTGGGCCTCGGCCCCGGCCGCCGCCATGGGGCCGCCGCCGCCGCCACACGGGCCCGGCCCGGGGGCTTCCATGTCCGCCTGGTCCCAGCAGTCGGGCGCCGACTCGCTGCTGCTGCTGCCGCTGCTGCTCCCGCCGCCGCCACCGCCACCACCACCGCCACCGCCGCCGCCACTGCCCGGATCCATGATCGGGGGGGCCGTGTGTGTGGTGAGGAGAGGGCGGGAAATGGAGGTGGGGGCGACCGACCGGGGAGGAGCAGGCCGCGCTGACCCGGCGAAGGCGGCGAGGCAGAAGAGCCGGGGGCTAGCGACACGATCCCCGGCGTCGCCGCGGCGGCAACTACGGTCCCGACTCCGCACTCACGACGACGGCGGCGGCGGCGGCAGCTCAACCCTCCTCCTCGTGTGTGCGAGCAGATCTCCTCCCACCCAGCCCCAACCACTTCGGACTGCCTCACCGCTAACCCCACGCCCGGCGCGGATTGACCCTTCACCGCTTCCCGTACCTTCGCCACGGTAGTTCTCCGCCCGGCCCGCCCCCGTTTCCGGCTATTAGCGCGGCAGAGGGCGGAACTACGAGTCCCGGGAGTACCCGCGCGACCCCGCTACGGTTTTCCCGGGGGCCGACGGGAGTCGGAGTTCAGGTACTGGCCGCGACCGGAAGCGGCTCCGGCTCCCAGCAGGCAGCGCGGGGAGGCGACGTCTGGTGGCCGCTCGGCAGCTCCATCTGTCACCGGGTGGGGGTAGGGGTAGGCCCTGGCGCGACTCCGGGCTGGCGGAGGACCGAGAGTAAAGCTTTTAGCCCATAGCGGGGGTCCACTCCAGCCTGTTAGGCACAGGGTGCGGGAAAACGGACAGCATATATAACGTGGGAAAAAATACATTCAACTCCTGAAAATTCCTTCCGTCTCTTTTCACCACCATTCTGAGTTCTCTGCCCCGTCTCCCTACCTTGTTCTTGTTCTCTCCACCTTCCTTCTCCCCACCCCCAGTCAGATTTTGCTCTACATGTCAAAGCCGATGCTGATTTCAAAGCCGATTTCATTTTATGTAATCATTTGGTGGAAGAGACAATAAAACTGTGAGATGTTACAACTTAAACTGCGATGTAGCTTATAAAGCGCTGGGGCCCAAGCTCTACCTAGGCAGAAGGGATTGTTAACTGGAAACTTTCAGTGACTCACTGTTTGACTAGTCATTTAAAGCCTTCACCCAAACTTTTCCATCCGTTCCTCCTTCCTGCTAATGGGTTTGCAAATTAAACGGAGGATTGCCATATTCCATGATGTATCCGCTGTACTGAACAGGATTATTTTGGTGAATCCAGCTTCCTTTCTTGTGTGCCATTAGGTGGTTTCCTTTTGAACTGATTTGCTCAAGCATTCCCGTAGCACTTTATTGACTTCATCTCACACTTACAGGTTGTGATTAGGTAAACCTGAGAAAAGAAAAAATCAAAAGAGAAATACTTCAAGTTCACAAATTGACCCGACTGCATGAAGTAGTAAAACATGTTGCTCTGAGGACCTGTTAAATTTTTCTGTAATTCACCCATGTGGAGTCCAAGACAGAGAAAAACGTGTTGTTATTTTTCAGAAAGGAGTCTAGACAGGGTGCAATAACATGCCTAGAAATTACAGAGTAAGGGAGTGGACACACAGAGAATAGATTTTTTTTTTTTCTTTTTGGAGACAGAGTCTCGCTGGATCGCCGGGGCTAGAGTGCCATGGCATCAGCCTAGCTCACAGCAACCTCCAACTCCTGGGCTCAAGCAATCCTCCTGCCTCAGCCTCCCGAGTAGCTGGGACTACAAACTTGCGCCACCATGCCCAGCTAATTTTTCTATATATATTTTTAGTTGTCCAGCTAATTTCTATTTTTAGGAGAGACCAGATTTTGCTCTTGCTCAGGCTGGTCTCGACCTCCTGAGCTCAAACAATCCTCCCACCTTGGCCTCCCAGAGTGCTAGAATTACAGGTGTGAGCCACCGCGCCCGGTTGATTTTTGAAACTTTTTGTGGGTCTATAATTATTTCAAAATAAAAGGTTAAAAGATTAAAAACTGCCATCTAACAAGAAGTCATGTTGTCTGAACTCTTAGAGTCCATGTGAAATTATGCAGACTTCAGCCTGGGTTCCCGAGTCTTTACCAAAAGATTTTTTTCTACCTTCCTTAATTAAATGTGTATAAGGCAGGGATAGAATTGGGAAAGGGGGCATTTTTTTTTTTTTTTTTTGGAGACAGAGTCTCACTCTGTTGCCCGGGCTAGAGTACTGTGGCGTCAGCCTAGCTCACAGCAACCTCTAACTCCTGGGCTCAAGCGATCCTCCTGCCTCAGCCTCCCAAGTAGCTGGGACTACAGGCATGCACCACCATGCCTGGCTTATTTTTTCTATATATTTTTAGTTGGCCAGTTAATTTCTTTCTATTTTTAGTAGAGACGGGGTCTTGCTCTTGCTCAGGCTGGTTTCAAACTCCTGACCTTGAGCGATCCGCCCACCTTGGCCTCCCAAGTGCTAGAATTACAGGCGTGAGCCACCGCGCGCGGCCAAAGGGGGAATTTTTTTAACTTTGAGAATTTTATAAATATAAAACAGTACAAAGAATCACAAATGCCCACGTGCCTACCTAGAATCCCGAGATAGCCAATTGTTAACACCTCTACATCTTGTTTCATCAGGTGAAATCAGAAATAAAACAATTTCAATATGTGTCAACTCTTTGATCCTGAACCTACTCTCATGCTACCCCTTCAAAAAAGGCAACCACTATCATATATTTAATGTGATCCATCTAATCTATTTTAAAACACATTTACATCTATAACATACAAATCAAAGATACACTGTATTGTTTTCAAATTTACACATGATACATAAAATGCTTTTCACTTCAAGTGTTGTATCTTTTTTTATTTTTATTTTTGGGGGCTCCTCTGGGATTTGAAAGGTGTTGTATCTTTTGACTGCTATAGTTAATCTATGCTTATACTTTTTAAAAAAATTACCCATCTCCCTATAATAAACTTTTTAGGTTATTTCCAAATTCTTGTTATACTATCAGCACTTATGAAAGTGTCAGGATCCTTTCTGAAGCAGCTTACAGAAATCTCAATTCAAACTGAATCCAACCACAAAAATTGTACTATCTTCAATCAGGCGCAGTGACACACATCTACAGTCTAAGCTACTCACCAGCCTGAGGCCGGAGGATCACTTGAGCCCAGGAGTTCCAGGCTGTAGTGTGCTATGATCACAGCCGTGAATAGCCACTGCGCTCCAGCCTGAGCAACATAGGAAGGAAGGAAGGGAGGGAGGAAGGTCTTATATCACTATAAAACCCAGGATAGGATTGATTCCATAGTCCATTGGTTCACTAACTTAATGAAATCATCGAGGACTTTCTGTCTCTGCCCTGGGTATTGGCTTCATCCTCAGGCTGGTCCCAAGATGGTTGCAGAGTTCCAGATGTCAGGTACCAAGACCAGAGAAATAATAGAGAGCATCTCATTCTGCAGTTCTCTTCTAGGAAGGAGGAAATTTTTTTCAGAAGCCCTCCAAAGGTTTCTCTTCTTCTGTCACTGGCCTGAATTGTGTCACATACCCATTCTTGGAAAGGGAATCTCTCTCTTTCTTTTATTATGACAAAATATACATAACATAAAATTTGCCATTTTTATCTGCAGAATATAGAGGCATTAAGTCCATCCACATTGTTCTGCAACCATCACCACTGTCCATCTTCAGAACTTTTCCATCTTCCCCAGCTGAAACTCTATCCCCATTCAATAGTAACTCCTCATTCTTCCCGCCCCTGATCCTCCTGGCAACCACCACTCTGCTTTCTGTCTCTATGAATTTTTTTCCCTCACTCACTCACCCACCCACTCTCTGTCTCTATGAATTTGACTACCCTAGGAATTTCATATAAGCAGGATCATACAGTATTTTTCCTTTTGTGACTGGCTTATTTCACTGAGCATAATGTCCTCAAGGTTATGGATATATTGTAGCATGTGTCAGAGTTTCCTTTCTTTCCAAGGCTGGAAAATATCCCATTGTCTTGATTATTACATGTTTGTCCATTCGTCTGTTGATGGGCACTTGGATTGCTTCTGCCTTTTGGCTATTGTACGTAATGCTGCTATGAACCTAAGTGTACCAATGTCTATTCGCATCCCTGCTTGCAGATCTTTAAGTGCATGTCTAGAAGTGGAATTGCCGGATCATATGGTAATTCTATGTTTAATTTTCTTTAGGAGCCACTATACTGTTTTCCACAGCGGCCGTACCATGTTACGTTCCCACTAGAAATGCACAAGGGTTCCAATTTCTGCACATCCTTACCAGCACTTGTTATTTGCTTCTTTTGGTTTTTTTGTCTTTTGTTTTTTATAATAGCCAGCCTAATGAGTGTCAAAAGAGACTCTCTTAAACCAGTGGTTTGCACTGTTGGCTGTACATTAAAATCACCTGGGGGAACTTTAAATACAACCGATCCTAAGAGATTATGTTTTAATTGGTCTTGGATGGGACCTGGGCATTGATATATTGGCATATTTGAAATACATTTAAATAAATGACCGTATGTCAGACCAATTCAAGAACCATTGGCCTGGAGACAAATCATCTATCCAAAGTCAACAATGGATGTTGGAAAATCAATTCCAGTGTTCAGTAGTACTCAGAAGTGAGACTACTGGGTCCTCAGTTGGGTTTTTGTTCTTGCTGTATACAGCCAACTTTTAATTATTTACAGAAATTTGGAACTAGAGTCTATGCAGATAACTGGAATGGACAGAGAATTCTGTTTGGGAGAAGAGAAAAAAAAAGAATACTATGTTTGTTGCTTAATTTCCTAACCCAGCAAACATTTTGTCAGAATTGGCAACAAATACTGTGGTCAATAGACTGAGTCTACACTTTGCCTTGACTTTCTTGTTTCATGTGGTTTGTTTTTAACCGTTTCACAGAGATATACGGGCTTATAATTCACATGCCATCTGATTGACCCATTTTAGGTGTATAATTCAATGGTTGTGAATATCTTCACAGCTCTGTAACTATTACCAAATTTATTCACATTTATTTGTTTTAAGTCTAGATCAATGGAGATGCAGTTTGGAATGAAATGACCCAAAAGCAGGCAGAAAAGGAGAGAGAAAAAAGGGGCCTCGTAAGTCACAAAATACATAAATAGGCTGGGCACAGTGGCTCATGCCTGTAATGTTAGCACTTTGTGTGGGGAGCCGGCAGCACGGGGATCCCGCTTGGGAGGCAGCTGTGCCCAGCACGTGCGTAATTGCTTTCTCCGCCCTGCCTATCAGAGAACACGTGCTGGGGGAGGTCCTGGCTGAGGGTACTTAAGTGGAGCTCATTCCCCGTTCGGCGTCTCTCGCCATGTATATGTCGTAGATGTGAAGCTGTGCCGATAAACCGCTGGTGGAAGAACTCCGAAGCTGTTGCGTCCTGATTGCTGGGCGCGACACTGTTAAGAGCACAAATGGGCTAAGACAATGTTTGTAGGTCATGTGAGTGTTCACCAAAGGGTTATCTCAGCAGAAGAGTATTAAAGTAATCAAGAGGATAGGATGATAATTCTGTGCAAACTAATTGGCCTCAAGTGACCATGACAGTAGAGATGGAAGTTGTGCATGGGCTTAGCAACACAGACTTCCACTTACCAAAGCATAACTGTCTAGGGACATTGCTAAGTGTCAAATCCACCAGCAGAAGAAATCAATACTGAGTCCCCAATAAGTCACCATTCAACCAGATGGCCTGTTGATTACACTGGGCTGCTTTTCATCATGGCAGTGTTTCATTTGTAGTGGAATAGATACTTACTCTGGATATAGAAATGTCTTCCCTATGCACAGTGCTTTTGTCTAAGCTACTATCCATGAACTTTCAGAATTTTTTATTAATTGTTATGGTATTCCACACAGCCTTCATCTGATCAAGGAAATTACTTCACAGGAACTAAGTTGGAGAAATGGGATCATGTTCATGGAATTTACTCATCTTACCATAATACCTTGTTCTCACTATCCTGAAACCGCCAGTATTATAGAACCATAGAACGAATTTAAGACTCATTTATAGTACCGACTATGTGGCAATACTTTGCAGAGCTGCAGTAAGATGCTCCAGAAGGCTGTATATTGTCTCAATTATCTTCCCATATATGGCACTGTTTCTCTCATAGGCAGGATTCACAGGCCTAGAAATGGATATGGTGGAACTGGGACTGAGACCACTGGCTACCTCTAGTGATCCACTATCAAAGCTTCCTTTTTGTCACTGCACTTTCATGCTCTGCTGGACTAAAAGGTTTAGGTAAAAAGGGAAATGTTTATTCTAGGAGACACACTGTGACTCCATTCAACTGGAAGTTAAGACTGCCACCTGGCCACATTGATATTAACATCCCTCTGAATCAACAGGCAAAGAAAGAAATGATTGTGCTGATTGGGGTGATCCTGACTACCAAGGAGAAATTGGACCACCAATCCGCAATGTAGGTAAAGAAGGCTATGTCTGGAATATAGAAGATTATAGCGGGATCTCTCAGTGCTAACATGCCTTGTAATTAAGGTCAATGGAAAACTTCAACAACTCAATCTTGACAGAAAAATTACTAACCAAGAATCATCAGGAGTAAATGTTTAGGTCACCACACCAGGGAAGAAACTACCACCACTGAAGTGCTTGCTGTAGGCAAAGTGAATACAGAATGAGTAGTTGAAGAAGTTCATAAATATCAGCCTTGAACACATGACCAGTTACTGAAATGAGGACTATAATTGTCACAGATATTTCCTCCTGTTTTTGTAATCAAAGTGTGTGTATATATTTATACACACATGTATAAATAGCAAATATCTTTGTTTTCTTTTCTCTCATATTCCTTTATCACATCATGTATGGTACATTGACTTTATATCATAGTTCTTAAATACTGTTAATATTACATCATGGTACTTCAGTTGCCAGACGTTAAAGAGAAAAGTGAACGTTACCTAAAGATTTAACCTCCTCTTCTGGAGAAGGTGTTGATGAGTTGACAGTTATATGCAAGATAATTGCATCATTTAGCCAGTAATATGACTCCTTTGTCTTTGTTTTCGGTCATTAAGTATGGTTTAAGAAGCTGTATATGGGTACTAAGTTGACAATGGGGAGACTTGTGATGGACATTTTTATGTGTCACCTTGACTTGGCCATGGGTTGCCCAGATAACTGGTAAGACATTCTTTCTGGATGTGTCTTGAGCCTGTTTCCAAAAGAAAATCACACTTGAATTCCTGAACTGCATAAAGTAGATGTTACACCCAATGTAGATGGGATTAATCCAATCCACTGAGGGCCTCAATGCAACAAAAAGGCAGAGGAAGTTTGCATTCAATTTCTCTTCCTGACTGATTGAGCTGGGACATTGTTATTCTTGTGCTCTTGGTGCTCCTAGTTATCAGGCCTTCAGATTTAGGCAAGAATCTATACCATCGATTCTATGGCTCTAAAATTTTTGCTTTCCTGGATCTCCAGCTTGAAGATTCCACATTTTGGTATTTTTCAGCCTCCATAATAGCATAAGCAAATATCTTATAATAACTCAATCTCTTTCACATTCTATCTCTGTGTCTCTCTTGCTGTCTCTCTATCATATATGTATACACATACACACATAACACATATATGTGTATATAGATAATATTCTCTCTCTCTTTCTTTCTCCTTGTGTATGTGTGTGTATATGTGTGTATGTTTCTATAGATTCTTTTTCTCTGGAGAACCCTAATACAAACACTTGCTATACAATTAGTAAATTTATTTATTTTTCTTAAGAGTAGAAGAAAATACCTTGATGACACTGTTTAGCTATTGCCCTGAAATATGTTTAACTTAGAAGATTTCTTCTAAGATGATGTAAACATCACATTATTATAGCACTTGGAACAAATTTCATATGCATATTTTAGAGAATAATGGTTCAAATGTTCATTCATCTTCACAGGTTTTTCTAAAGGATAGAGGTCCTTCCAATTCACCTTACTGATATGTGACTATATAGTTTGATTGCTAATCATTACTATCAGTCTTCCTTCTCATGAAAAAGTTGTAAAAAACACCATAGTCTTTCAATCTTTGAAACAGATGTCCTGTTGAATTCTCCAACCACCTGCCCCCAAAACAAAAGTACAAAACAGGGGATGGAAACATGTAGAATAATTGTATAGTGCTATAGGGCTATTTAAGTAATGAATATAGAATGTGTAGAAATTCCAAATTGACTGATCTTTAAAGATTTTGAATGAGAAAAATTTTGCTTAACTGATTATTTAAAAACAATTGTTCTCTAAGTGTGCTTTCAAATCAAGAGCACAAACATTGCTGAATCAAACTTTAGTGATGGCGCTTATCAATCTATGTTTTCACAAGCTTTCCAGGAGACTACAATGCCCACTGAAGTTTGAGAAACATTGTTTTAACAGAAACAAACAACAAAAAGGAGTCTAAACAAAAAGTTCTAGACAAAGGGGTTCTGATAGACACATAATGAGTATAATAGTTAAGATTCTAGCTTAGCTAGTTCACAACCCAGACTCTACGAAATATTGTTCTGGCTTTGATTGGTGGTGGTTACTTTTTTTTAATTCATGATTATGTTATTTCTTTCCACATCTTCTAGGATAATTATGTCAGAAAGTTCCTGAACATTAGAAAGTATTGTAAAATAATGAGAAAAATATGTATATACACATACATATATAAAAACAGAGAAACTATAAATGCTTTTAAATCTCCAGATTGAGGAATCAATACACCTTAATTCTTAATACTCTTAATAATTGAGAATACTTCTATCATGTTACTAGTGTTTCAATGGATAGTTTTATTTTATTTTTTTAAATATATTTAATTGATTATTACCCCAAATTCACCATTATTTATTATTTAGTCTTGGGACAATTTCAATGGATAGTTTTAAATTCAACATCAGCAGTATGTCAGAAAACTGGGTTAACAGAGCAAATAGAATATACTTTACATATAAATGTTCACTAAATAATACATACATATTTTTTTAAATGGAATTATACGTAGTCTCCTTTTTCATATTTGAAACTTTAGATATATATTCCTTCTTTGAAACAAACACAAATGTATACTACATATATTTATGTCATTACTAGGGAAAAGCCACTTCATTCTACTAAGTGAAGTATCATCACAAGAATGGAAAAACAAACACTACATGTACTGACCATCAAATCGGCACCAACTGATAACATTTATGTGCACACACAGTAATGACATTCATTGGGTGTCAGGAAGGTGGGAAGGGAGATGGGATGAGTATATCCACACGCAATGGGTGTGGTGCACACCGTCTGGGGGTTTCTTTTTAATGGAAGCAGAATATCCAGGAATAATGCAGGCTTTGCACAAGTGTATATTTTACCATTTCTCTAAATCCCACTATGGGACAAAAATTATTTACTATAGGGAATAAATCTTTAAAAGAAGTAAGAATGGGATCACACTAAGAGAATAGAGATTTTGTTGAACTTCAGAAAAGCATAAAGCAGTTGAGCTTATACTTAAAGACAAACCAGAGAAGAGGAATCTGTGGTCTAGACATGCACAAGAGAAGGCTGCAGAGGAAGTCTGAGTTTCTGAGAAGCTCCCTGCCCCTTCCATACTCACTCAACCTAGACTCGGACTTGACAGGTTACATACCCTGCCCATATACTCATAGTTTCATATCTGTCTTCTCATTCAAGGAAAAGGCTAATTAGGAAATCAGACTTTGAAAGTGGCAGAAGAAACAGACACCAGATACTTATTTTACTAATCTATTCTTTGGGTTATAATAGTGAATAAATAAGCAAAAGTCTAGATAAATGACAAACCATTAGTACAGTGATATAGCAGGGAGTGATACAAATGAACACACTAAAGACATATGCAATGATATGGACACTCTTGGGTGACAGATAATAGCAGCTGTATTGTCATCCCTTTACTCTCTTCCTTGGGTGTGCAGGTATCTCTCAGAGGAACAAAACGGCAAATGACCTGGTTTAATCATGTGTACTGGACCTCCAGATATAA
>CAUYRT010066347.1:0-31350 GCA_963574885.1 Lepilemur ruficaudatus
AAGATGTATTTTCTGCCAGTTATGCATTACTACGTACAAACCACCCCCAAAAATGTAGGGGCTTTAAAAAAAAAACAACATGTACAAGTTAACAATGTTGATTCTGCCGATCCATGAGCGTGGATATTTTCCATCTGTTTATATCCTTTGCTATTTCCTTCCTTAATGTTTCATAGTTCTCCTATAGAGGTCTATTACTTCCTTAGTTAAATATATTCCTAGGTATTTTATTTTCTTTGTTGCTATTGTGAAGGGTATCGAGTCTTTGATTTGGTTCTCAGTGTGACTATTGTTGGCGTATGGCAATGTTACTGATTTGTGTACATTGATTTTGTAACCTGAGACTTTGCTGAATTTATAAATTCCAGTGGTCTCATGGCAGAATCTTTGAGGTTTTCTAGATAATAGATCGTATTGTCAGCAAAGAGAGATAGTTTGGCCTCCTTTGCCCCCATTTGGATGCCCTTGATTTCCTTCTCTTGTCTGATTGCTCTGGCTAGGATTTCCAGCACTATGTTGAATAGAAGCGGTGATAGAGGGCAACCTTGTCTGGTTCCAGTTCTAAGCAGGAATGCTTTCAATTTTGGGAGGGGAGAGGAGTGGATGGGTAAATTCGCACCGAAAGGATGCAGTGTGTACTGTATAGGGGATGGACACACTTGTAGCTATGACTCGGGCAGTGCAAAGGCAATTTATGTAACCAAAGCATTTGTACCCCTGTAATATTCTGAAATAAAAATAAATAAATTTTTAAAAAAATCTCAGCTTTGGCATTGGAGCTGAGTTTAGATCGTGGCTCAGGCACTCTCATTTGCCATGTGGCCTGAGCAAGCTTCAGAAAACTCTGATGCTGAGTTTTGTCCTCACCTTATCCTCCTCCACTTAGGAGGATTTCGAACAGCACTTCTATGCTCTGTTGCTCCTACCCCTTTCCTAGGTGGCTTCAGAACTAATCATTGGTACCAGGAACACAGACTGTTCCATTGTTATAGCTTGCATAATAGTGCAGATTGAATCAAAGCCTTGTTGTTCATGTAGGGTGACTCAGATGCTATTTTTAATGAACATTTACTTCTTTCCATCTTAGCTTGGATTTGACAGCTATTTCTGCCTGTCTTCCTGGGCTCATAATTTCTTGGCTTCTGTTGCTTTCTCTGTGCTTTGGATTTTCAGTTTGTGTACTGCTTAAGGCTCTTGCCTTTGCTTACCAGGAGCGGAATGTTCAGACTTACAATACACCGTTGCCATCGATGTTGCCATTATTTTGCTCCATGAAAGGCAATGGTCAGAATGTGCAGACGTTCAGCAATGAGTTAACTTTTCTTTTTAAATCAAGAAATATGCATCAAAATAGCATTTGCCCCTTTTAGAAGTAATTTTAGGTATATTTTTATGTCTATATTCATTTACGAAGCCACTACAAATTTATCAAACACCTACAGTCGCTGTCCATGGCAGCTTACAGAGCAGTATGATGAATGCCGTTGTGGATGTCAGGCAGAGAGCAGTGACACAGAGAGGGTTGCCCAGCAGCCCTCCGCAGCAGGGTGAAGCAGAGAGGGGGGAGCACTACCTGCGCCATGCTTTATACATTGACAATCAGGATATGGGATTTGACTCAATTTATTCTCATTTGCAAATTTATTTTGAAAGTGCATAATAGTAAATTGTATTTTGTTATTTGGTTCTGCATTTTCATATCACCTTTTAAATTACATTAAATCAGAACTACCTTGAAAATCCAAGATACACGGGCACAGTAGCTGTGGAATTTATTAAAAGCATTTAAAATATGCCAATTATATTAGGTACAATGTCTTGCTCATCTCAGTGTAAATAACAAAAAGTCTGAGAGAGTGTTTTAAAAGCCAATGCGAATTGGTTTCTTAGGTTATTTGTTTCCAGTGGTGTGATTAAAGCTACATGTTTTACATAATTTCTAAAGTAAATGTGACATATCTACAAAATTGATTATGAAATTTTTATGAGATGACAAAAGAATTGTAAATTGGAGCTAAATTTATAAGTACAGTGTATTAGCAGAATAGTTAGAAGCAGGCCTGAAGTTATACAGACTTGTATTCACATTCCTATGCCACTTTCTAACTGTGTAAACTGGGGAAAATTACTTTACCTCTCTGTGTCTGTTAGCCCACATGTAAAATGTCTCAGTAGCAATGCCTGCTTTGTAGGGTTATTGTGGAGATTAATTAAGATAATATACCTAAAGGTTGATAATAAGGAGTATGAAGATCGAAAAGAGGGAACACTATTCTCAAGAAGCTAATATTATAGAATTTATGCTCATACAATCAGGTATTAGTGTATTTTTTTTTAAAAAAATATATTAGCCAAATTCTTGGATTTAAGAAGACCAGGATAGAGTTTGAACATGGGCTATGCAGCCAGATGACATGAGTTCGATTCCCAGTTTTGCCCCTTCCTTGCTATGACCTTGGACAAGTCACTTAGGCTCTCATTGCTTCAATATCCTTGTCTGTATCCTGGTGATATGTTGGGTTTAAAAGAGCTAATGTATCTGAAGTGCTTAATGATATCTGGCATATAGTAATATCATAAAAGTGTTTACCCATTTTTTATTATTGTCATTATCTTGTCTTAGATGCCTGTAACATAAAAATTGAATGAGAGACATCTGTTTGATGGAGTCTTTTTCCCTAGTGACTAAATATATTCGTCTAAATATAATAATACCACACTTAAAGAGCTGGGATTCAGACTTGGACCTGTTTCACCCTGTTCTCTCCATTCTTCTGAAATAGCGATGTCTGTTTTCCTTGGCTGGTTGCTACCTCCTTGGTTAATTTCCATATCAAGGAGAGAAACCCCTTCTGTTGAGAGGACATCACTGTCTCCTCTCTCAGGTTGTTCCCACAATGTCTCTGGAATTGCTTTGGCCTGTACTTCCCAGATGAGGCATTTGAGGCTTGCTATAGTGAAAACAGCTCAGGCTATTTTCCAGGGCTGTTTTCAAGGTTGCCTTCTGATGTTATAGCAATTAGGTAATCTGTTTCCATGGGCATTCTAATCTGCCCCCACAAGGATGACACCAAAAAAATTTTAAAATTCTGCACATAGTTGATGTACAATGCAAACCTGCTAACTTTATCAAATATTCATCACCGATTCATTTATTCACCCAAGATTTTGCGAGCCACAGGGCTAATGCTTGGGATACCAGGATAAATGAGCTACTATCCCTGTCTTAAGAATCCCTGTCACGGATTCTGAAAGACTTATAAATCAAGGATTCATTCCTTTACCTAATTTTTATTGAGCACCCACTGTGGGTCAAATATGCTTCCAGGAACTGGCGCTACCGCAGTGAACAAATACTGAAATATGACAAAGTACCTGTCAGCAAGGAATTCACATTCTGATTGAGGGAGAGTGACAGATGGTGGATGTTGACAGGTGCCGTGTAGAAAAGCAAAACCAGGATGTATCGGTCCATGTTTTTTGGTTGCAGAAAACCAAATCTTCTTCTGTTGCCAGTTTGAACAGAAAGGAATTTATGATAGATTACTTTAGGAATTTCCAGGAGGACTGGGGAGTAACTCGGGTGCTATAGCTAAGGAAAGAGTCTGATTGTTCCAGTGGGAACCCATCGATGCCACTGCCCTCTGCATAGCGCGGGGACCTCTGCGTAGCTGCTCCCCACAGGTTATGCTCTCTTGAGTGGCTACACCCTTAGGTGCTCATTTCCCATGCCTCCCACGGATACCACCGCTTGACAGAATTCCAGCTGAGCTTTCCAGGCTCCGTGTCAGTGGAAGGTTTGCTAGAAAGGGTTGGGCGAGCCAGTCTACACACAGGGTAAGGCAGGTAGAGAGTGAGGGGGAGTTGATGCTTTACGTAAAGTGGCCGTGAGAGGTGTATCAGTTAGACATCGCACTTAGCTGCCCACCAGTAAACCCATCAGTAGCTCGCCACCCACTCTGAAGACTGAGTCCACAACTTTAAGAAGACTTGGCCTCTGTTTTCTTTTCTAGCCTCACAGCCTGAACAGTGGGGCTTCAGTGTTGAGAAATTGCTGCTTCTTCCCATACACGACACGCTGTTTCACAATGCCATGCCTTCTTTGTTCATGCTGTTCTCTTTCCGGACTGCCTTCCCCACCGTTGTTTGCTTGGCTGACTGTTTTAGCTGAGGAATCCTCTCTAGGAAGCCTTCGCGATACCCCCAGATTGCAACATGAGCCTCTTCTGTATGTTCCCATGGCAGACGTGTGCCATGTATTTAATAATTTCCTGGATTATATTAAAACCATTTGTGTCTGTCTCCCTCATTCTGTGAGTTTCAAAAGGTCAGGGACTACCTCATTCATCTTTATAATCCTAGTGCCTAGTAGGCAACTAATAAATATTTTGATATGAGTTGAATTTTGAACAAGTAGGAATTTGCTGGTTCAAGAAAGTGGGAGAAAGATGGGCACTGCAGACACAGGGAACAGTGTTATTCAATGCTACAGAGACATGAAAGAGCAAAACAGGTCTGGGAAAATGTAAGCACGTCAGTGAGGCCAAAAGGAAGAAAGCAGGTAGGGGAGGGAATTGGTGTGATGCCAGAGCACTGACAGGGTTGGGACTAGGATGGGGCTTATGTGCTGAGCAAAACAGCTTATTTGAACGCTTTGGGGAAGCCAAATTGAAGGATTTTAAACAGGTAAGGGACTTACACATTCAGATTTGTGTTTTTAAAGAGTTTGTCTAACAGCTGGGTAAACGGTAGATCAGAGGGACTCAGAGTAGAAGCAGAGAAACCACGAGGAAGTCATTCCGAACTATAAGTGAGGAAGACCTGAAGGCAGTGGCAATGGCATGAAAAAGAGATCGGTGCCTCAAAATTTCAGATCAGTAAAATTTAGGCAACAGAAAAATGGAGCATGGGTTTTACCAGAAGGACCCCTTGGCCACCTCCCAACCCATCTTCATGCTACTTGCTTCACGCCCTCAATTCTGAACTCCCACCCATGGGTGATGAGTAATAAAAAACAAAATGCATCGCATCTATCTCCCATCTATAGCAAGGAATGTAAAATCTCAATGTTAGTGCTGAAAGGGGCCTTGGAGATCCCTAGGCCGACTCCTCACTTGATTTATGACTGAGCCAGAGAAAACAAATGACTTTTCTACCTGCATCTCTGGAAACCGATGGTAAGCACCCACTCATTACAGCAGCATCTATTTCACTGTCCGTATAGCTCTTGTCTCTAATGTTTTCTTCTGTATTTGCTAATTCTCTGTCTCCCCCTGGCATTAGGAAGTAATATTTAAGAGCAGCGTCCTTGACTGTCTAAAATAGCATTTTGTCTATTAAGGAGACATTTCATGAACATTTGTTGACAGAGGAATAAGCCAGGTATAATCAGGTTTGTTCCCTCATGAACTAGTGATCTTTACACAGGACCTTGGTTTGCAGGTTATCAAATCCATAATTTTATTTCCTAGTAGGACTTTGTGCTTGATCAATCCTACAGAAACTAAAATTATACAGAGACTAAAATCTACCAGGAAATAATATTGTACAGTAGTTCATGTGGTTTCTAATGTGAATAACAAAATGTATTCATTATTACTTTGAAAATATTAACCACTGACAAACTCAAACCCATTAGGAAGGAAAGCTAATACAAAAAAAAAAAAAATGTTGGTTAGGATGTGGAGAAATTGGAGCCCCTGTGCACTGCTGGTGGAAATGGAAAATGGCATAATTGCTATGGAAAACAGTGTGGCAGTTCCTTAAATAATTAAAAATAGGCCGGGTGCGGTGGCTCACGCCTGTAATCCTAGCACTCTGGGAGGCCGAGGCGGGCGGATTGCTCAAGGTCAGAAGTTCAAAACCAGCCTGAGCAAGAGCGAGACCCCGTCTCTACTAATAATAGAAAAGAAATTAATTGGCCAACTAAATATATATAGAAAACATTAGCCGGGCATGGTGGCGCATGCCTGTAGTCCCAGCTATTCAGGAGGCTGAGGCAGAAGAATTGCTTGAGCCCAGGAGTTGGAGGTTGCTGTGAGCTAGGCTAACGCCACAGCACTCTACGGCCCGGGAAACAGAGTGAGACTCTGTCTCAAAAAAATAAAAAAATAAAAAAAAAAATAAAGGCTGGGCACAGTAGCTCATGCCTGTAATCCCAGCACTTTGAGAGGCTGAGGTGGGAAGACCGCTTGAGGCCAGAAGTTCAAGACCAGCCTGAGCAACATAGCAAAACCCTGTCTCTATAAAAAATGGAAAAATGAGCCAGGTGTGTTGGCATGCATCTGTAGTCCTAGTTTCTCAGGAGGCTGAGGCAGGAGGATCACTCGAGCCCAGGAGTTTGAAGTTGCAGTGAGCTACAATAATGCCGCTCCACTCTAGGCTGGGCAACCAAGTGAGACTGTTTCAAAAAAAAAAAATTAAAATAGAATAACTATATATGATCCAGCAGTTTCACTTCTGGGAACATACCCAAAAAGAATAGAAAGCAGGATCTCAAAGGATATTTGTACAAGTATGTCCACAGAAGCATCATTTATAATAGCTAAAACATGGAAACAACCCAAGTGTCCATCGACGGATGAATGGATAAACAGAATGTGTTATATACACATGATGAAAATTGTTCAGCCTTAAAAAGGAAGGAAATTCTAACGTATGCTACAATATGGCTAAACCTTGAGGTCATTGTGCTAAGTAAAATAAGCCAGTCACAAGAAGATAAATACTGTATGATTCCACTTATATGAGGTACCCAGAGAAGGCAAATTCATAGAGACATAAAGTAGAATGTGAGGGTGGAATGCGGAGTTGTTGTTTAATGGATATAGACTTTCAGTTTTGCAAGATGAAAAGAGTTCTGGAAGATTGGTTCACAGCAACAGGAATCTACTTAACATGCTAAACTGTACACGTAAAAATCGTTAAGATAGTGTATTTTATGTGTATGTTACCACAATTTAAAAAACGTTTGCCACTGAGGTGGTATACATCTGTTATCTCATTTGATTCTTATAATACTTTTGAACTGTTGTTAGAAATATAAGTCCTATTTTGTAGTGTGGAGAACAAGGCTCAGAGAAGTGACGTGAATTGCCCAAGGCACGTAACTAGAAAATGACTAAGCTGAGCTTCACGCTCAGATCTCCTGACTCCATGCCCAGTGCTGGCTTCTGCATTGGGAGAGAAAGTGTAGTTGAATTCACTTGTCTTCTGGTTGCAGTATAAGAAATAAACCCTTGGCAGTTTGTGGAGAGAGCTATATAGGTGGGAGGGTGTGCGGGTGTGTGAGGGGGAGAGAGAGAGAGAACAGAGAGGAGAGAGCCTGCAAGCAGCTCCCAGACACCTGCTTCATGCTTCTTGTTCGATTTCCCTCCCTCCCTGAATCTTTAGAGGGCAGGTGTGAGTCAACTGTAAACACAGTGAGAAAAGGTCACCCGGCGTTCCCTCAGCTGGCAAAATCAAAAGTCACTGCCATGGAGATGGTCTGTGTACATGAAATTAAAAACCTTTAGGATGACTAGGAGAAGAGAGTGGATCTTACTTTTTGAAATGACTCCAATAGATGTCCTGCTACTTTCTGTGAAGGCAAAAGATGACAAAATGTACTTATGAAAATAAATGCAGTCTAGTGGGAGAAGGAGGGAGCAGTGGGAAGAGTATGGAACAGGAGTCAAGCCTGGACCTACCTGCCTGGACCACCAGCCAGCTCCCTGCATAATCCCCAGCACACCCTTCCTGTGCCCCAAGGGTCGGGCTGCCATCACTGCCATCATTTTCATGCTGGGTTTGAACTGAATTTAGAGAGAAGAGCAAAACCTCCCAAAGGGAGTTAAAAATACAAGAGGATCATCTAGCCTTTTACAAAGAGCTTTCATTGCTCATGAATGGCCTATTATGTGTCAAGCACTGTCATAGGCACTTACATAGAGTAGCCATAATCCTTTTACCGCTTAACAATTTATTTTTATGATACAGCTGCACTTAGAGGGAAGATGGAATTTCCCAAAGTATTTGCCTAGGTGGTAAAGAGTGGAGCAGAATTTGAACACAGGCCTGTCTAGTCCCAAAGTTTGTTCTCTTCTCCACTCCATGGTGTTAAAATCAACAGCCAAGATACAAAGATCTATGGAAGCACCAAGGAGTCTGGGAAGAAGTTAGCTGTGCCTGTCATTGCAGGGGAAATCCTGACGGAGGGGTGGGCATTGAAGTGCGAGGAAGCAGTGGACAAGTAGGTGGAAATGCTTTTTGTGATACAAGAACACAAAGCAAAGTCAAGGTGGCGGGGAGTACAAGGTTTCTAGGAAAATTGTAAACAGTCCTGTCTGGTTTAAGGGTAGTTGTGTTGGGCTGTGGTTGGAGTCGGGACCACATTATGAAGAAGCTTCAGTGCTGTATGATGCAGTTTGGAACTTACTTTTATAGGCAGGGGGAGCCATCAGAAATGTTTATCAAGGGGTTTATCAAAAGTTGTTAGTGTTACCTGAAAGTGTTCTTTGTATGCAATGAAAAAATTAAACATACCTGAAGTATTTCAAAGAGGAAACAATTGTTTTCATTCCCTCTCACACAGACAATAGCATTCCTGGCTAATATTGCCCAGTACGTAAGCAATTGCATGACATCAGCAGGTAGAGCCCCTTAAGTAGTGCCAGGTAGTGCCACTTCAGGTAGTGCTGTGAAGTCAGTTAGTCACGCTGGCTTTTCTCCTGGAATAATGAGACATTTTTGTTTTCTTCTATGTTTTAGAAAGGAGTAAGAAACTTCAAGGAACTTCGAGCCAAATTTCAAAATCTTGATGCTCCACCTCTTCCAGGACCTATCAAATTCCCAGCAAGTATTTCTCAAAAGGGTGACATTGGAGGCACACAGTCAACCCAGATTCCAGCCAACGGGAAACCCCTCTCATGCAACCACAAGCAGCCCCCACCATGTTGTTCCAGAGGCGAGTCCCAGCTTCTTACACCCCAGAAGATGCAGTTGGCCCCGAGGAGTGGAATTCAGAAATGTTCTAATTCCCCAGGGTCTCTGGGAAAGTCTGCTGTGTGTTCTGCAGTAAATTCACAGAAGGCTTCTCTGTTGTCACATGTGAGTCAATCACATGCTGAGATAACCAATAAGGAGAAAGTGATGGTGGCCAAAAGCTTCAGACAAAAGCTCTGGAACTGGGAGAAGGTTTCATCTCAGAAAAGTGAAATGTCATCACCTCTTCTCCTTGCCAGTTGTGAAAGTGAAGCCCTCTGTGTGGAAAGGCAAAAAGGCATGGGACTTACTCCAGAGGAGTCGAGGAAAAAGATGGAAACAAAAGGAGCCCAGACCCTTCCTTCCCAGAGGCACTTAATGGCCCAAAGAAAATCACTTGCTGCCGCTGAAGATCCCTCTTCTCTACTTTCTCACCATGGCAGGAAGAGCCAGGAAAAACCCAGTCCCGAGAGGAGCCCGGCAGGTGGCACGTGTCAGCCTATCTATGAGTGTGAGCTTGCCCACCAGACCCCAGGTAAGAAATGTAGCCCCCCACATTACTGGGGAGAGGCGTCATTGTGTGTTTCTAATTTAGAGCCTGTTCACTTGCGGTGGTCATAGACGTGACCTGGGCAATGTTGCTCCAAACTCCAGCATGAATATTCTAGGGGGCCTATCTGCTAAATTGTAATGTCAGGTTTAGGTAAAGTGCTTGATCTCCTGGAATTACATTGTGAGACAGTTTGACCAAACCTAGATTTGAAGCCTAGCTCTACTTCTTACAAGCTGCATGAACTTGAGCTATATGAGGTCTATCTGGAAAGTATCCAGCCATTGTTAATATAACAAGAACAGTTACATGACTGTATATTTTCTAGAGAAACCTTGTATATATAACCTCTTAGAGCCTGTTTTGCTCTCCTATAAATCAGATGCAATTTTCAATCAATCGCTAACCTTCTGTCTTGGGAAACAGCACAACTGTCCTCCTCGTTTCTCAGACCAAAAACCTAGGAGCCATGCTCTATTTTTCCCTCCCCCTCATTCTTTGCATTGCATTCCTCAGCAGACTCTTGGTTCTACCACCAAAGTATGTTCTGGATCCCTCCACTTGTGCCCATCCCTTCCCTCTGCTCCAATCCATTCCACCATCATCATCTCCACTCAGACCACTGCATCAGCCCGCCTGGTCTCCTTGCTCCCATACTCTTTTCCTATTATATTCTATTCCCTCCACAGCAGGCAGAGTGATCCTCTAAATTGTAAGGCAGATCGCATCACCCTCCTGCCCAAAGTCAACTCCAGCCATCTTACGGTGGCTCATGCAGTTTGGTCCTTGCCTGCTTCTCTTAGCCTCTCCTCTCTCACCACATCACTATCCCTTAGATATACCAAGCTGCTTCCACCCCAGGTTTTTGCACTTGTTGATCCCTCTGCCTGGAGCACTCTTCCACCAGGTCTTTGGTGTTTCACGCCATCACTTCATCAAGGTCTCTGTTTAAGTGTCACCTGCTCTGTTGTTGATTGCTTGATCTAAAATAGTTACTCCACTCCCATCACTCTCTATCTTCTTGTATTGCCGTGGTTTTCTTCATATCCCTTATCCCTACATGGTATATTGTTCTGCATTTGTTTGTTTACCTAAGTAAGATGTGAGTTATAAAGGGATAAAGACTGTCTTCCTTACCACCATATCCCTAGCACCTAGAAGAATGAGGCCAGGTTGAGTAAGTCCTCAAAAAATATATATATTGAATGATTGATTGGATGCATGGATGGAGGAGTGGATGGGTGGATCTCCTGCTTACAACCCTATATAGTTTCTTTTTATACTTAAAATAGAATCTAAACTACTTCAGGGTCCTCCTGGCCCTGCATTCTGGTCCCTGCTGTGTCTCTGACTTGTCTGCCCCCTCCCTTCCCCTAGCTCACTAGTCAACACACCAGACTTCTTGCTATTCTTTAAACAGACTTTGTCATGCCTCATAACCTTTGCACTTGCTGTTTCCTCCCTGGAAAACTCTTTTCTTTGACCTTTGTATAGCTGCTTGAGGTCTAAGTTCAAGTGACACTTTTCAAGATCAGCTGGTCTTATCTCTCTATCTGAAGAGTTCTGCCTCACCATCAACAATTTTTCTTATCCTGTTTTATTTCCTTCATAGAACTAAGAGATCTCTGTAATTACCTTTTATTTGTTAATTTATTTATCATCAGATTCCTCTCATTAGAATGGAAATTCCTGATGGTAGGGCTATATATGTTCTTGTTCTCAACTCTCTCCCAGCTCCTGGACCAATCAATACCTCAAATTATAAATAAATAATTATTGATGAAGGGATGATGGGAAGGAAGGAAGGATACATGGGAAGAAGGATGGATGGGAGAAAGGAAAGAAGGATGGATGTCCTACCAGATGGAGCTGTCGAGAAAGTTAAATGAGATAATCCATGTAAACTGCTTAACACAGTGCCTGGTAAAAGTTGGGAGCCCAATTAGTTAAGTGATAGTTAATTTTTACTTTGTCCTCTCCCCATTTGACAAACACTGAAGTTTCTGACATTGTGATTTATAATTAAAGCCTAAGAAGGGAGGAACTTCAGCTCTGCCTGAGTTTCTGAGGATGTAACCCCCTGCTGGTAGTGTAGGAAAGAAGCTTCCTTCCCCTCCCAACTTGTAGACGAGAGTACAAGGAAAGGCCTCAGAGCTATATGCGAAGTGCTAGCCCACTTCTGCCACTGTAGCATGGATGGCCCATGCAGCCAACTACTGTATTATGTGAACCAAAAATCAAGGCACTTGGATTATATAAGATTTTGTGCTATTTTCAGTGTAAGAGGCAGGTATGATTTTTATATTAATATTGGAATTTCTATTGGAGTTGGATTTATAAGTACAGAAGGATAAAATATATAAAATCAGAACTCTCCTAGAAAATTCCAGGACACAAAATTCACAGGTGCCCATATACTACAAAGTCAGTCTTAAAGCCAATCCCAGGCTATGAGCCCTGGAAATCAGAGCTCAAGTCTCACTCCTCTTTCTAGCACCCAGGTTATTTGTACAACATAAGTACTTGAGGGATCCTTCCAGTGAATAGTCACAGCCCTTCTCCTCTGAAGTGCTTGGCGCTGGGAGATCAATATGACATAATCTCTGCCCATGGCAGCCCATGTTTAATGGGAAGATAGGCCAACATTTCCAATATGCCGTAATACTGAGGTAGAGGTATTAACAACATGCTTATAGGGATACAAATCAGGCACCCGTTAATTCTGGCCTTGATTTCTGGTAGAGATAAAATAAACTTTCTAGAGGGGCTGTCATTAGAGCAGAGCCTTAAAAGAATGAATTGAAGTTTGCCAAGAAAGGTAACAGCGTTCCAGAACCAAGAATGGCATAAACAAAATCTTTGACATATGAGTGCTTTTTAAGGCTATCTAAATCAGATCTGAAGATCTGAGAAGCCAGTGATGTGAGTGTAGTATGTCTGAGCTTAAGGCTGGAAAATAGGACAATACAATGTAACAAGAAAAGAATCTGGACTCACAGGTAGGGCCGTGTGGGATAGCAATGGCAGGGAGGAGTGACCGATGTCATGCTGAGGAAATCATTGGGTGGCAGCCTGGGTGACTGGTCAGGTTTTGTATTGATCAGGGCTCTTCGGCTGCTGGATGGTGAAGAGATTGGAAGAGAGCGAGGCAAGAAAACAAGGAAGTTTCACTCAACAAGGTATGAAATGGAAATAATCATGATGTACTTTTTTTTACTGTCTGTGTGCAGAAAAACAGCCAGATGTCAGGCATCACCACCTTCCTAAAACAAAGCCACTGCCTTCTATGGAGTCTCTGGGTCCTCCTCCTCCAAAGCCTGCAAAACCCCCTGTCGTGAGCCTCCAGGCCTTCCGGAGGCAGCCAGCAGCTGTTCCCAAGACCCAAGGGGAAGGTAAGGGACCGCACGGGGCCCCACACATGGCCAGCGCCTGTATCCCTCATGTCACCTCCCTCCCCGCATCACCTCCCAGGTGATGCTGCTGCCGCTGCTTTTCCATGACGTTGGACATCCATCACTGCTTATTGTCACGTAGAGGCTGTGGCAGCTTGCCCGTGAAATGACAAATCTGCGCAATTGGGCCCTTATCGCTCCTGGGCCAGCCCACTTCCCCTGAGAGCATTGCACTTGATCACTGGGAATCTGTCCAAGAGGAAGAAAAGAAAAAGTCTCTGAGCAGGGAGGCGGTGAACCTTTGTGTTTCCCGCAAAGCCTGTGTTGTCAACACAGTCGGTGCAGAAAGGAGGGAGTGAAAAGGGAGGGAGGAAGTGTGAACTAGACCTGAGATCCTTATAGGGTCCTCTCAGGCCTCTGCCTTCGGTAATTAATTGAAGACACCCCCATCCCACCTCCTCTGGTCCTTTCCTGTAACCAAAGCATCCTTAGGAGCCATTTCTCTGTGCTATTTTGTGTGTTCCCTCTGCCATTTAAAGGAACGTGTCTCACCCCTCCCCGCTCCTGCCACAGTCTGATCTCGTTGACATTTTAAACACCCTAGCTTCTGTTCGCTCTAATGAAACATGAGCTGAACATACACTGAAATGCAGCGCTGTGCTAACATTTGTTTTACTGTGGCCGTCAGCACGAGCAGATGGTACATCGAGAGAGCTAATGCAGTCTTTGATTGTTCATTTAACTGCCTTGGTCAATCTCATGGCTAAATTACTCTAACTCAGGGGTTCTCAAATTTCAGCATGCATCAGAATCACCTAGAGCTGTGGTCCCCAACCCCTGGTCCATGGCCTGTTAGGAACCGGGCAGCGGCTAACAAGCGAAACTTCGTCTTATTTACAGACGCTCCCCATCACTTGCATCACCGCATAAGCTCCGCCTCCTGTCACATCAGCAGCAGCATTAGATTGTCATATGAGCATGAACCCTACCGTAAACCACACATGCGAGGGATGTAGGTTGCGCACTCCTTATGAGAATCTAAAGCCTGGTGATCTGAGGTGGAGCTGAGGCAGTGATTCTAGAGCTGGGAAGCAGCTGCAAATACAGATTATCACTAGCAGTGAGATTTGACTGCACAGTAAAATGCAATGCGCTTGAATTATCCTGAAACCGTCCCCTCACCCCTGCCTGTGGAAAAATTGTCTTCCATGAAACTGGTGCCTGGTGCCGAAAAGGTTGGGGACCACTGACCTAGAGAACTTGTTAAAACAGATTGCTGGGCCCCAATGCTCAGAGTTTCTGCTTCGGTTGGTCTGGGGTGGAGCCTGAAAATTTGCTTTTTAACAAGTTCCTAGGGGATGCTGATGCTGTTGGTCCAGGGACCACACTTTTAGAACCACTGCTACAAGTCATCTTAAGTCTTATCTTCAAAGAAAAGGAAGACAGGGCTCTTATAAGTATACTTTAGTAACATGGCTACCTCCTCATCAAGGAAGGCTAAGTGTGATTTTCATAAACATTAATTCAGGTTTCAAATCATCTCTCTGAAAGGGAAGAAGGTTTGTCAGACAGCATACAGCCAAGTACCAAGTCTTCTGTAATAAAATGGGCTTTGTAGATCCAAGCTCACTTACTCACTAGCTATTTAAGTTTGGGCATGTTACTCACTGAGCTTCATTTTGCTTGTCTATAACATGAGGCTAATGATAACACTGATCTCATAGAATTATTGTGAGGATAATGAGACAATGCCTAGAAAGAGCGTAAGCAGTGCTTGGCATACCAGTAAGCGCTCAATAAATGTTATTTCAAAGAAACGTTGAGCGGCTATCCTCTCTGTGTCGTGTCCTGTGATAGAAACAAGAGATGAAGAGATAAACCCCACAAAGGTTCTGTTCCTCAAGGAGGTCAAAGTCTAAAGCAAGAGATTGCACCCACAAATTAGCACCATAAAGTGGGGGTGAGTGCTGCAGTGCAGGGCACACGTGAGCTGCCACCCCACACTTTATGCCCGGGGTCAGGTTACAGCACGAGCGTCATTCATGTTAACCAGGCTGCTGCCAGTGCCTCTTTTTCACTCTGCTTTTGCTCTTGCAGAGGCTGTGGAAGACTGCCCCCTGCCTCCGGAGAGGTAAGCGCATGTTCCTTAACTGAGCAGGAGTGTAGCCCATCAGCGAGGCTCCTTAGCCTGCCCAAGAGCCAGCAATTAGCACGAGCCAAGCATCTGTATTTCTCAGAAAGGTTGCAGGAAGAGCAGACTTGTAAGCAATAAACTGCAACTTTTGTTTTAAATGAGAGATTAAATAAACTGCATTTAACTACGTGCTGACATTAAGTCGCAAGGATGATCCTCTGAGGTACTTTTTTTTATTACACAGTTGGGTTAAGTAAATTGAAACATCAGCTTCTATAGTCATAAATTGAATTAGAAGCTAAAGAATGCTCTGGGCAGCTGGTGTGATGTTAGGAATTGGTAATGGGATAAAGGACATTCTATTTCGGTGCACTCATTCTCAGAACTTTGCCATGGAAGTGTCAGTTCATTAACTCACTCAACCAAATAATATCTACAGAGCCCTTTGATGTATTAGGCACTGAGCTGGCTACTTTATACGAATTTCCTCGTGTGGCTGCCTGAAGAGGGTTGCACGGTTGCTGCTGCTGTCTGCATGCTACAGCTCAAGGCACTTGTGCACCGAAAGTTTGCCACATGCTAAGCTGTGGTTCCAGCCCAGATATGCCCAGACTATTTTGACTATATACCTTGCCTCCCTCACAAAGATGTTCTTGTTCTCAAGAAAGTTAGTCTTAGAAGGAGAACCAAACTTACAACCAAATAAGCATATTGCTTACTCATTCACCAAATGTTTATAATAGTAAAGTATCTTAATGTTAAGTTTTGTAATAGAGGAAGGTATGAGATTCAGAGTTTGTTACAGTGAAGGAGTGGTCACATGTCCTTGGGAGGGTCAGGGAAGTCTTTAAACATCAGTTATCTATCACTACTGTAATACTACATAATAAGCCATAACAAAACTTTAGCATCATACGAGATGGGTCTGTGGGGTACAGCTGATGTGGGCTGGGGTCAGCTGGGCTTGCACATACGTTTGCAGTCAACTGTGGGCTATCTAGGCAATTTTGCTGATAGTTAGGTTGGCTATCTATCAGCAAAGGTTGGTTGGGGTGGCTCACATGTCTGGGGCAGCTTGCAGTTGGCTGATCTAGGATTGCCTTGCCTGGGATGACTGGGGCACCTTGACTTGGCACCATCTGTATCTCCTTCTCCAGCAAACTAGGCCGGGAACATTCTTCTAGCAGTTGCCACTAACAAGTGAGACAAGCCCAATAGCACAAGCACTTTTCAAGTCTTTGCTGTGTCACATTTACTGACAACATGGAAGCAAATCCCATGGCCAAGCCCAGAGTCAGAGTGGGAGGATATGAAAGTTTACGTGGCAAAGGGCAGGGATCCGGGAAGGGATGAAGAATGGTGGCGTTACACCAGTCAGCCTGTCACTGGAGAGGAAATATTTGAAGTGAGTATTACTGCATTGCATATAAAGCATGATAGAGGCAGAAGGTGTGCAGTGTCTAATTTGTGAAAGCTAGAAATAGTCAAGTGGAGTTAGGCTGTAGAAAGTATAGGAAGGGGATTGTAGCGGTAGACAGGAACCACATCATGGAGGATGGTGTACACCAAGAAATTGGTAAGATGATCTTGTTCAACAAGGAGCTGACTGTGTGGTACTAGACACATTCATATGCTCCAGGAATTCCTATTTTAGTTGTCCATTTGAATGACAGCACAAGGGAGATCAGTGGAGCCATGTTTTAGGTGCATTTATGTGAAGGAGAGAAAATAATTTAGATGGCTCAGACAATGGATTGCACTCTACTCAATGATCATAGGCACCAGTGTGACAGTTTAAAGGGACAACGTACCTCTGCTGTGCTCTCAGTCTTCGTTCTTTCATTCCCCTTATACGATAGGCACCTCAGTATGAGTATGAGTACAAGGTGATTGTTGTGTTTAACTAGATATGCATTTTTCCTACAGCGTGGCACCAAAGTAAACTGACTTCTTCTCTGGCACTTTAAGCAAAGAAATAGCAATCCATTTCGACATGGGAAACCAACCTGCTGTGATGGGCCTATTAGGAGAAAATAGTCTCCAATGTGGCACCCTCTCTAAGGGATTTCCAAGGGCCGTTTTGATTGTTCTGTCCCTTCACACTGACCTTAGAACCCAACCACCACCTACAAGGCTTCATTGTACACCAGTGATGACATGGGCCATGGAGCTGTACGAGTGAAGACAAACGAGGTGAAGGGGGAGGAATGGTTAGGGGCAGCTTCATGGAAAATGAAAGAACTTGAGCTGTATCCTGCACGATGGGTAGGAATTAGATAGGTTTGCTTATGTGGCGAGGGTAGGGTATTATTCCCTGAAATAACCACATTCCTGACGTGTAGTTTGTGGATGAATGGATGGATTGATGGATGGATGGGTGGATGGATAGACAGACTATCCAATGGGCTTTCGGTACAGAGAGAGAACATGATCGAAAGCAAGGAGGTAGTACTAAAGATGAGGAAATAAACAGAAAAAAATAATCTAATGTTGAAAAATAAGAGATGAGGTTGAATCCTAAAGTGCATTAAGTGCCATGTTAGAGTTTGTACTTTTTTTGCCGATAGTAAGTTAGTTTGAACAAATAAATGTCATAATGCCCGATAGCTTTAGATATGACTTCCATGGAAGTTTGGGAAGGACATCTTCAATTCAGAGATTAGAGTAGAACTAGAATATGTAGGATCTCATTACTGCAAGGGGATGTGTTGATTTTCTGATGTTGCCAGGCCATGTAACACAAAGTTAATGAGAACTTTGGTTTTTTAATCCAAGCCCTACCACTTAACACCTATGTAACCTTGGACAAATACCTTAACCTCTGCAAACCCATTTCTACTTTTGTAACATGGTGATATATTGACAGTACCTCATACCATTATTGTGAGGGTTAAACAAAATACTGATTATAAAGTGTTCGGGGCAGCACCTGGCACCTAGAGAGTAATCAATAAAGTTTGCCTAGGTATTATATAACCTCCCACCAAGGGCAAGAATCCAAGGACTTTAGAAGAATCAGGAACTTTAGTCTCTTCAAAACTCCATTAATGAGGAGCTCAATACCTGGAGAGTCTGGTATTTTTCTTTGTTGGAGTAAATTCTATTCATTCAACACATATTTATTTGGTATCCACTATATGCCAAGCACTCTTACATACATTGAGAACACAGCAGTGTTCAAAGTAAACAAAATATCTTAATATGCATGTACACACACACACATTTGTTTACTTACTTATTTCAAAGTCCTTCAAGTTGATCTGGAAAAAAATTGACGACTCTACCCAAACTCCCAACCATCTGTCCATCTACTCTTTGGTACAACAGACATTACCTTTACCACTTCTTTGTATGACAATTCTTAAAACATCTACGGACTACATTCTTCTCTAAATTAAACTCTCATTGTTTTCAACCATGATTTGTAAATCAGGCATCTTTGTGTTCTAGCTGTGTCTCTATGGATCCATATTTTAATTATCTTGTTAAGAGCTCAGGGCACTTATAATGGTCATCTTGGGGCCTCTTCACAGTGTGTATAAAATGAGAGATGGCATTGTGTAATGGAACAGCAGGTTGTGGAGTAAGATTAGCATAGGCTGGAGCCCCTCTTCTGTACCTTAGACAAGTCATTTAACAGCTCAGACCTTTCATATACACATCTGTACAGTGGGCCCAATGTTAGTGTTTACTTTGTTGTGTTGTCATCAGGGCTGAGTGAGATAAATTGTGTAAAGCATACAGTAGACAAAAGACACTCAATGAGTTTTAGTTTCTTTAACCCTTGGCCTGTCCATCTCTCGTTATCTTGGAAATATTAATATCTCATTAGTTCCCAACAGCAAGATGGTTCTTTAGAGATTATTCTTTGTCATCATTCTTTTATGCAAGCCAAGCTGGCTGGCATCGCTCTTAGATAAGCAGCCCTTATTTGTGTGAGCAAAGAAGGATAGTCCTGGGGCAGCAATCAGTGCTGGGTCTCTGTCAGTGCTTAGCAGAATTGGCTAATATTTTATTCATTAGCTATAAATATGGCTTCTCTCACATTAGGAAGCGTCAGAGGGTAGTCCCAACTCAGGGAATCTTTGACTCAGACACATAAGGAAGGGAGCGGCTACTGACTTCAGGAGTAGAGAAGGTTCAGACAGCACAGTTTCTCTCAGATGACAGACTGTGGTTGAATTCTCACAAGTTTACCATTTTCTCTCCTGAACTTTTAAATTTTGTGTTTTCATTGTGATGACAGCCTTTAAAAGCTAAAAATAAGCTCATTTTGAATCTTCTGGATGACCTCTTTCGTGCCTAGTACTTTGAAACATACTCTTATATTTGTGTTTTTGATATTTCTACCCTATGCAGAGTGGGAAACACCAATGCCTTTTGGAGCTGGGCAGGTCACGCGACTGTCTCCAGGACCTGTGGCAGACAGTGGAAAGCTGTCTTTATAAGTGCTATAAAGAAAATTTTTGAGTATTAAGATAATAACTGGGGATAGGGAATGAAATAAAGTTTAGGATGATCAAGAAAGATCTCTCTGATTAATGGGTTCAAATAAACTGAAGACATAAGTTGTATTCAATAGATCAGTAGAGTGACTACAGTTAATAATGATATATTGCACATTTCAAAGTAGCTAAGAAAGAATAATTTAAATGTTCCCAGCATAAAGAAAATTGTGATGGCTATCCCAGGTGTCCTGATTTGACCTTTACACATTATGTGAATGTGTCAAAATATCACATGTACCTTGCAAATATGTACATCTATTATGTATTGATTAATCAATTAATAAAAGAAAGGCCTCTCTGAGGTGGTGACATTGGGTTGAGTCTAGTCATAGGAAGGTCTAGGAGATGAACATTCCAGGAGAGGGAATAGCCGCTGCAAAGTCTCAAGGGAGAACCGCCCTCGGCATGTGTAAAGAACCAGAAAGGAGGGAATCACGGCGAAAGCACAGAGCGCGGAGGATGCAGGTGCAGAATTTTGTGAGCCCTGGAATGAATTTGGGTTTTGCTCTAAATGCATTGGGAAGTCATTGGAGAGTTTTAAGCCAGGGACATGAGCTGACATTTATTTTTTAAAGATCACCCTAGATGCTGTATAAAAAATAAATTTAGTGGGAAAACAGGTAGAAACAGGAAGACAGACTAAAAAGCTATTGCAACAGCAACAATAAAACTAGTAACTCACAGTGATAGTGTTTATTCTAAATGCTTCACATATATGACTCCATTTATGCATTTTAAGAAGTAGATAATATCCCATTTTTTAGGTGAGGAAACTGAGTCACAGAGAGGTTAAGTAACTTGACATGGACAGGGTGGTAGAAACGAGATTAAAGTCATGGATTCAAGATCTATTTTGGAGGGAAACCAGCAATTGCCAGATCAGCTATGGGGAGTGAGATGTGAGGGGAAGAGAGAATCTCAGACAGCTTCTAGGTTGTTCGCTGTTTCCATCATTGTTGATATTAACACATGTGAAGCGTATGGCACACAATCAGCACTCAGTACAGGACAGGAAGGGTTCTTCCCGAAAGCTCTTTGGGATTTTTTTCTATTTCATAACAGCAACAACAAAAAGCATGTCATTGTACCTTTGTGCATGTAAGACAGAATCACTGAAGACTGGTTTTTAAATTGCTTGCAACTACAGTGCTCTTTCCTGAATGGCTGCATTTCGGGTAATTAAGACTGGTACAGACCTGATCTGATTGACCAACAACAAAACAGCCCCCTTGTAGAGATATTTGAGAAGTGAAAGCAGGCCCAGAAATCCCAGTGTGCTGGGATAAATTGAATCGCTGTGGGGGAAGAATGAAGAGAAGGTGTTTTTCGAAGCCTGTGCCCTATGGAGTTTTAGACCCGGAACATTCAGGTGGCTTCAGCTTAAGCCACTTCAATAACTTCCTATTATCTCTTTTTAATTGGACTTCAGGGGACACAACAGGGCCACTGATTGGCCTGCCTTTCACAAGGGCAGTGGTGGCAGGAGCAGTGAATTTACTGCAAATTTTTCTTTTCAAATATTCCTCCTTTTTTAAAAAGAAATTCACCCATATGTTCTATTTATTGAGCATTTTCCATAGATAAAGCCTTGTGCCTTATGTCCACTGTCTCACTGTAAAACTCCCAGCAGCACCAACCCATGAAGTACAGTAAGTGGTTCATGCACTCTGACCACAGAGAGTTAGGGTAAGTAATCTAGGATGATGCAACTGGATCAGCAGTACCAGGGTTTGCCCTGGTCAGCCTGGCTCCAGCACAGCCTCTCAACTACCACCCTAGGCTGCCTTACTGAGGATTCACAGGGACGCTTTACCTAGGACAATAGACCCATGACCTACTCTACAAATTGAACCTGGATATTCTCCAGGCAGGGGTTCCTAAAGCCTGCCTTAGGATTTCATTTGCTGTCTGCAGAGAGATCTGCATGAGGGAGGCTGGCCAGGGTGAAGCTAAAGTATGAAAGCATTTTGAGTCCAGCCTTGTCTTTTCTCCTCAGTGGCATTCAGATGGTAAGCTGGAAAATGTCATGGCAAAGGAATAAATCAGACAATCACAAGTTGCAGACTTGGAGCCCATTTTTGTACATAGGTATATTCAGGAAGATTCAACAGAAGCTAATTTGAGTATGGCCATATGCTGGGCATTGCTTAGCCCTTTGGTATCTGTTAGACTTATTTTAGCTCCATGACTGCCTTGAGAGGAAAATATTAATATTCTCATTTTGTAGATGAGAAATCAAGGGCCAGAGATGTTTCATGCCTTGCCCTAAAGTACCAGATAATACAGAGTTCATTCTAGATGTGAACTCAGAACCGTATTAAAGATTTTTAGCTACACTATCCTGTCTCAGGATTTCCCACTATGAAGCAAGTGTTTTTGGAGATAGTGATTAGACTGCAAATCCCACAAGAGAAGCAAGCATCTATGTTTTTCACCTCTGTTTTCCTAGAATCTAGAACACAGTGGACATGCAAGCAGTAATCATCTAATGACTAAGTAAGTGATGTCCCCGTGGAATAACAGATAAACAGGATGATAGAAAGATGGATGAATGGACACAATGATACCATCTCCCATTAGCTTTGAAATAAAACATTTCAAGACTCTATTATCTGTAGAGTTTGCATTGATTTGCATATCCAATATCATATCCTTCTAATATTAAAGCTAAATGATTAGGACAATATGAGTTCTTCCTTTGCCCTTGTATCATGTAAGGGCTACAGCCATGTCAAAATAGGGACTCACATAAAATCCTCTTTCCTCTGCTTTTTCTTGGACTAGTGTCCAGCTCCAAGTGGCACCCTGCCAAGAAGCTTGTCCTTCCTGTTCTAGCTCTCCCTTCGCCCATCTCCTGTGGACTCATTACTTTTTAAATTAACATTTCTTTAGTTAAACTAATCATTGAGCTCTTAGCACACATTTTATATTTATAATAAAATTCACAAATCCCAGTCCCTTCACCGTGGCCAAGAAGGCCCTTCCTATATGTTCTGGTCATGGCTTAGTCTCTAAACTCCTCTCCCAAGCCCTCACACCCTTGTTTGCTGTCTTCAACCACAAACTGGCCTTTTGGCTGCTCCTCAAACACAGTAAGCTTGCTCCAACCAAGCAGAAATACTTACTTTTTCCCATGTGTGGAGTGAGCTTCTCCCAGATCACCTGTGGACTCCTCATCATAAAGAATTTATTTTTCTATTCATTCATTCAATAATTATTGAGCTCCAACTCTGTGCCAGCCTTTGTTCTAGATGCTGGCAATGACTCAGGAAGTTAAAGTCTTTGCCCTCATGGATATATATTCTAGTTGGGAAGAAAGACAAAAAAGCAAATTATGATATAAAACAAGACAGTTATATGTGCTGAAATGTCAGCTGTCTCGACTATAGTTCATGTTCCCTCACCCAAGATACTATTTCATATATAACCCTTCTGTATTTTCCTATTATTACTTATTAGTACTTTAAATGATAATACATATTCAATTTATTTGTTTTTCTGTGTTATTCTAGACCATGAGAGTTTTGAGTTCAACGACCTTGTCTATTACTTGTTTTTACGTTCTAGAATAGTGCCTGACAGAGGAGCTCAATGAAAGAAATTAACCATGTGACACCATTTACCCATGTATCCAGGAGTTTCCAGTGTTTCTATGAGCATCACAGGAAGATCCAAATAAGAAAAACAGTTGTTACTGATAATCGGGAGCCTACAATGTGCCAGGCACTGTATGAGGCACTGACAAACCAGCAGTGAGTGATATACAAGACCCAGAGCAGGAGAGAGAAAATTAAATAGTTTCAAAAAGTAATGAAATAATGTCAAGACTATGGCAATGACGACTGAGGACCTCAGGCAGAGTGTCATTGCATACAGAGATAGGTGAGGACGGGGCTGTTTGGAAAAGGCAGGGAGAAGAACTTCGTTAAAGGGCACAAAGGTGAGGGCTGGTGGGTGAGAAGGAGCCAGCCACACAGCAAGTGTCCCAGCCAGCAGGAGCCAGCAGGAGCAGAATTTGCCAAGTCCTCGGGGCAGGAGAGAGCTCGGTGCTCTTGCAAGACAGAAGGGAGGCTGGCGTGGTTGGAGTGTGATGAGGGAGGGAGAGAACAGAGGGCGGGACCTGGGAGAGGTGCATAGGAATGAGATAAAAAGACAGGAGCTTCATGTTTTTAATTATTAAGATCATCTTTTAGATTATCCTGGCTGCTGGGTGGAGAATAGATTATAGAAAGGCCAGAGAGAATGACACTTAATCAGTGTTTTAAGCGGGGAAAACAAAGGAAACTTGGTGCAGAGAACAGTGTGATAGGGATATTGCAAGCAGAGGAATCACATGTACAAAGGCACCAAGGCAGGCAGCAGCCTGGTGTGTTCAGGAACTACGGGTGATTTGGCATGGTTGGAGTGTGCGCGGGAAAGGCAGGCATACAGCCTCATACAGTTCAGTAAATGGTGGCAGAATAGCAGAATGGACTTAGAGGGCACTCAGCTTGAGACTCACTCCTATCCAGTCTCTCTGTTATTTTCCCTTTTCCTAGGTGTATCTTACCTCCCTCTCTAAATTATGAATTCTTCAAAAGCAAAGAGAGGGTCTAATATTTCTGTCTCGCCAGCTGAATAATTAAAGTGTGTTTAAATCAAATGACAGTAATGCTTAAAAATTAGAAGATCCAGAGAATGTGTTAGAAGAGGTTAAGAGCATAGGTTTTGGGGTCAGATAGCCTTGGATTCATATTTTGAGCCCTACATATTAGGCTGTGTGATCTTGGAAAAGTTACTTAGTATCTCTGGGCCTTCTGTTTCTTCATTGGGAAATGGTGAGATCAAATTCTACCTCCTAGGGTTGTTGTGAGGATTGCAATAAATATCTGTAATTCTGCAAGGTGAAATTACAGTGTCGTAAACACTGACAAGCGACAGAGATTTGTTGTTTGTAATAGCAGGGTTTGTCTGTATCAAGGTCTGATGCTACAGACAGCAGACCATAGTCAGGAGACCTAGTGAAAGCCTGCCACTAGCTCAGCGGGTGACCTCACTTCCCTCTCTGTAAAACAAGGGCAGTTAGATATGACGGTGCACCTCAAAGCGGATACTCTGAAATTTTCAATGCAGATATTTTAAAATATGACCTTAGTGATGAAAGTGAGGGCTTGTGGCCAGTTTGTTTCATGCTGCAGCAGCTGCCACTGGCTTATTAAGATTCTACGTTAGCAGTTGCATTGGCAGTAGACAAAGTGCTTTTGGAAAATCATTCCCAAATTCACCACTAGCTCTACTTTAACCTCCAATTACAGGTTAAATAATATTTTTTACTTTATAGGTGATAATATCAGGCACAGTTGAGAACTGTAACTTCCACATCTCATTTTCCTCGTATAAATGACTGACATATGGAAGAACTGATGTGTAAAACTGTTGGATCAGCCTAATAAAGTATAGAAAACAACATCTAAAACCCACTCATGGACGTGGTGGCTCACGCCTATAATCCTAGCACTCTGGGAGGCCGAGGTGGAGGGACCGCTCAAGGTCAGGAGTTCAAGACCACCCTGAGCAAGAGCGAGACCCCTGTCTCTACTAAAATTAGAAAGAAATTAATTGGCCAACTAAAAATATATATAAAAAATTAGCCGGGCATGGTGGCACACCTGTAGTCTCAGCTACTCGGGAGGCTGACGCAGGAGAATTGCTTGAGCCCAGGACTTTGAGGTTGCTGTGAACTAGGCTGATGCCATGGCACTCTAGCCAGGCAATAGTGGGAGACCCGTTCCAAAAAAAAAAAAAAAAAAAAAACCCACTCATAAGCTCCTTGCCCATCATCCAGTGCTTCGTTGTTTTCATCGTTCCGTTTTCCGTTGGTTCTGGAGTGATTTGTGGTGCACAGGAAAAGGTCAATCAGGAATCAGAAGATCTGGTTTCCGTACACACCTCTGCTGCTTAACCACAGTGATTGTGGGCAAGTTACCGAGTATCTCCAAGCCTCGGTTTCCTCATCTGTAAAATGCCTCATGGCACTACTGAGAAGATTAAATGAGATACCGTATACAATGTTAACATGAATATAGTATGTGCAAAGAGTGATAAGAGTGTGTGATTTAATGAGTGAGAAATCTGAGAGCTTCTCTGCTTTTGCACCTTGAGCAGACATACTTTTCTGCCATAATGGCTTTGGTTATTATTAATAGTTTGAAGAGTCCTTTGGGGTCCTCTTTGCTGTATAATGACCTCCTTCTTTGATGACTTCCATTGCAGTGTGAGCTGCAGTGCTGTGTTTGACTTCAGCTGGTGGTGTATAGAATAATGGCAAGACCCCAGATTCTGGAGTCAAGTGCCTGTCTTCTAATTTCTGCTCTGCCACTTACTGCTCGTGAGCTTGGATTATGCTTCTGTTTCCTCAACTAAAGATGGAAAGAATGATAATATCTGCTTCATAGGGTCAAATGAATTGACACATATAATTGGAACAGTGCCTGGCACATAGTAAATGCTCAATAATGAAAAGCTATTGTTATTGTTTACGAGCCTTCCTTATGAATGAAATCAATAGTTTGACAATATAGCTTCAGAGTTACACTGAGGCCAGAGGAGATGGCCATGTTTTATGAGGTTATGCAGCACATGAATAATATTTACTTGGTCATCATAGTTTTGTGGTCCTTTGTAGAAAGAAATGGGTTATAAATATGTAAAGAAAAGAAAAGAAATACCTAATGAGTGCCCCGGGCCGAGAGATGTTGTATTAACATTTGTTGTTTGTTGTAGTAGAAGTCACAGTAGAATCAGTAAGGTTATGATACATGTGGCGATAGGGTTGTGTGTATCTGTGTGTGTACCTATGTGTGTACATGCTATATATCTAAACACACGTATACACATATTAAAATATATACTACCTATGAAGATATATGTGCACACATACAAGGGTGTGTGTGTATATTCCATAAAACTGGGAGAAGTAAGGGAACGAGTCGTAGCGTTGTGGCAGAAATGGAAGCGCAAGTTGCACGGGCGTGGAGTAGTGGACGTGGAAATGGCAGTATGGCGGAAGAAGAGGTAGTGGATGTAGCAAGCAGACCCTTCGCACCAAGCATGCACTAAGCACAATGTAATTTGTATCATCTTACCCTCATAAAAATAAGATTAAAGGATGAAGAGTCTTGGGTCAAAACACCTCTCCGAGGTCGCAGCCCGCGAGAGCTGAGATTCACGGCACATCTGTCTGTCTTGTGTCCCTCTGAGCCATGCTGCCCTACTCTGTTGTGGATTGTTCATCTTTAACCATTATCTAATATGTGGAAGACAAAAGTTTTGACAGTTTATGAGAGAAAACCGTCCTTTCAGATTCAACATATATTTTTGGGAACCTGGCGCAGATGCATTTGAGGTCCATTTTAGATAGCATGGATGCCATTTTAAACATTCTAATCACCAATCATTTCACTCAGGAGAAGGATTTCTTAGGGTGAAGGCCTGTGAAGGGAGTAGTCTTATAAGAATTATTTTTTGGAAATAGGACATTGCCCAGTTTGGGACTCCGGGTAATTGAGAAATCAGATGATCTCACACTCCCTTGTCAGCAGGAACCTGCAGGGTCATTACACAGAGCAATTGCAGGCTAAGCGGCCCCTGTTCGTCCTGTCTCCAGAACGCACAGCCTTTTAACATAAGAAGTGAAAGAAACTTTATTTTCAACCTAGGTCCACCCTCAATAAAATAAATGTAAAAGTATGGCTAACAGGTTTTGCCATTCAAGTCTCAATCTTTCTACTTAATGAAAGCTCTTCTTTAGATTTTCCAAAACTTTCTTGCAGTGAAACTTTTTGACCGACCATCACGCCCCTTGGCACAGAAGAACACAAGAAAGGAAATTTGCATGTCAGTCATTTCCCACGTGGTGGCTCAAGTTATTCCCACACTAAACCCTCACGGTGGCCCTGTGAGGAAATTGAGGCTCGGGGAATCTAAATGGCCGCTCAAGCCCACACAGCCAGTGAGAGATGCATCTAATTAATCCAAGTGTAGTGCCTAACACACAGTAAACCCTCAAGAAACAGTAGCTGTTACTGTGATTAATAATTTCACTATACAGCCTAATAGAGAGGTGGGCAGGTTGTTCTCCAAAGGACACTGGGGGGTTCTGCAGAGGCATCTCAGGGCTGTGGCCCAGAGGCAGACCGGGCAAGTGGAAATAAACAGAAGAGGGCCCTTATCCATGCTTCAGCCACGAGATCCCGGCATTTGAAAATTTATTTTGAAGGTAGGATTACAAGGGTCCAAGCAAAATTAGGAAATTTCTGGTTTTGTACATCATCTTTGACACTCACACTGCATTTAAGGAGCTATTGTTGCTTCTTGGACATAGATAACGTTGAAGATGTCATTAGGAAACATTCAAGTTTTATTCTGTAAAATTTCAATAACTGGAGTTAGTAAATAACCGAAGGATTTCTATAAGGAAGTAGGAAAAGATAGAAACCTGATGCTGTGCCAGTAATAAAAAGAACTTTATAAAATACAACCCTCAAAACTTATCTTTTAAAAATACAATAATTTCTGTTCTTCAGTCTCATAATATTACCAGCACATGTTTGTGGAATGCTTGTGTGGAGAGGCCAAATATTTCATTCGACATCCACAATATACCCTTAAAGTAGATTTTATTATTGGTATTTTATGGAGCAGGAAATGGAGGATTAAGGTATTTATCCAGCACTTTATAACTGGAAAGTGGAAGAGAGCTAGGATTCAAATCCAGATCTGTCTGACCCCACACCCCAGGTCTGTCTGCAATTATGTGCTGCCTCCCAATAATGTCTGTAATCCTGGAGACAGGCATTTTTCATAAATGTGGAAATAAGGAAATTGAAGCGCAGATATATTTAAATCATAGAGTTATTTCTTCCCTGCAATCCAAGTTCTTTTCTGTTGATCCACGTCATATAAAATCACAGTGGGTCTCCGATCTAGTTGTAATGGACACAGGGATAAAGGTAAAAGACATTCTCAGGTAGCATAGAAGGAGGTTAAATAAATCCGCAGCATTCTTTTTCCCTTTTAACGTGAATCCTGGGTCTGATTCTCTGTAAAGAAGATTGATCTAAGAGATGCCTTTTTAAAAACATTTGGTTGAAACTCTTTCTTTATAATCATATGAAGTAAGATATTTACTAAGTTCTGACCAAAGTAGTCCAAGAAATTGATTAGACGTCGTCTTTCAATTTTGCCACGGATTGTTTCTTACTAATAAAGTTAATTTACCAGAGACCCGATGAGACTGTTAGGCCGTTGGAGCATGATACACATGGCACAGCCTGTAATTTAAGAAAGTTTCTCTCAATCACTTCATGCAGGGGGAGGGAAACAAAACTATGAGAGGAGAAGTTACTGATGCATTGGAGTTCATCATTTTTCTTTTTTAGCAGAATGAACTATTCATGCATCTTCTATAAATAAAATATTGCAGAGAAGAGGCACAAAGAAAACTAGAAAAAATATCCAAAATGGTCAAAGGGGGAAACAATTAGGTGGGAGGTACTTACGATATAATAATAAATGGGGAAAAAAGAAAGAGAACTTCAAGTGTTCATTGTCTGTGATGACAAACATGGAAAAAATCAGGAAGAAGACCTTATGCTAAGACCTCCTTAGTGTTGACGTGTTGGGATTTGGGGTAACTTTTTTCTCCTCTGCACTATCCACATCTGGTATGATGCAGTTGAAGGCCCCTTTGTTTCACTCCCTAGTTCCATTTCTCTTCTCCCTTCCCAGAGGCAACTCTGATCCCAGATTTAGGAGTGTATCCATTTAGGATATTCTTATACTTGAACTACAAAGTCATATGTATCTGTTAAAGATACAGTATTTAAAATTTTTGTATAGATAGCACCTTTATCCTTCTGCAACTTGTTTTTTAATAAAGATGTGTTTTCCTATTCTATCAATGTTGATATATATTATCTACATTATAATGGCTGTATTTTATCTCATCATATGAACATGTCACAATTTGTGTATGCATTCCCTTACTGAGGAATGTGTCGGTGGTTTTAAATTCTCACCATTTCAAATAATACTGCCGTAATCCTCCTCCTATGTTTCCAGGGGAATATAAGCAAGTTACTTAAAGCTGTTTACTTAGAAGTAGAATTGCTAAATACTACTACATAAATAACTTCAGTGTTACTGGATCCTGAAAAATGATCCTCGAAAATACAATAGTTGTGAGGACTCACTCTCTCAAAGCAGTATAAAGATTTCCTGTTTCTCCATATTCTTGCCAAACAAGGTATTATTTTCAGACAGGGATTCTTGCTAATCTGATGGGTGTGAACTCAATTCTTATTATCTTGATTTCCATTTCCCTGTTTACTATGAGGTGAGGGATTTACTTTTATAATCTATTCAATTTGACTCTTTTGTGATGTCTGTCATATACTTTTGTCCAATATTCTGTGGGTTTATTTGTCTTATAGCTGAAGTTCCCGATATAGCTCAGATATTGAATTTATTTTTTACACTTTACCATTAAGTGTGGTATTTGTCGGAAGGTATACTAGTTAGGGAAGTTGATCTTCATGGAATGCTTTTTTTGCATCTGTTAAAATAATTTCTCCCCTCTTTTATTAAAACAATATGATTAATTGCAATGATAGATTTTCTGATATTGGGTCACCCTTGAAGTCTTGGAATAAATTTTAGTTGTTCTTGAGTTATTTTCAGTACTGATTAATTTATTTTTTCAGGATTTTATTTAGTCAATTCGGGCTAAAATCTCTTAAGTGAGATCAGGCTGTATTTTCTCTTATTGTTGTAGTTTTCATATCAAAATTATATTATCCTCTTAAAATGAGAAGAGTAGCTTTTCCTCTTTCTGTTCTCTGAGACTATTCATTAAAACTCATCTATAAGGGTAGGCATGGTGGCTCATGCTGTAGTTCTAGCACTTTGGGAGGCCAAGGTGGAAGGATCACTTGAGGCCAGGAGTTTGAGGCTGCAGTGAGCTATGATAACACCATTGTACTCTAGCCTGGGCAACAGAGCAAGATCTTGTCTCTAAAAACAAAAAATATAAAGTAAAACTTGCCTGTAAAACTAGTTGGTAGAGAACAAGAAGAGAGGTGGTTTGGGGGTAGAGATGGGTGGAGGGAAGAGTGGGGAGGCATACTATTGATTCAAGTTCTTTAATGATTTATAAAGTAAAACTTTATAATGATTTATTGGCCTATTAGTTTTTCTGTTTCTTTTTCAGTCAGTGTGGCAATTTGATGTTTCTCTATAAATTTGCCAATTTTCTCTAAATTTTCAAATTTATTGGCAGACAGCTGATCATAACATTTTTAGATTTCTGAAAACCTGAAACTATCTCTAGTTTTTTCCCATTTCTTGTCTCTAATTTGTGTGTAGGTACACATGTGCTCATATGTACCTGTTCTCATGTTCTTTATCAGTCATGCTAAAGTAAGGTCTAATATTAATATATCTAGCTCAGTTTTCTTTTGGTAGTATTTGGTTTGTAGCTCTTTCTCCATCTATTCATCTGGATCTTTTGCTTCATCTGCTTTTTAGTATCATTAGCTAGTTTTTGTTTTTTGTTTTTTGTTTTTGTTTTTGTTTTTTTTTTTTGAGACAGAGTCTCACTCTGTTGCCCGGGCTGTAGAGTGCTGTGGCATCAGCCTAGCTCACAGCAACCTCAAACTCCTGGGCTCAAGCAATCCTTCTGCCCCAGTCTCCCGAGTAGCTGGGACTACAGGCATGTGCCATCACGCCCGGCTAATTTTTTCTATATATTTTTAGCTGGCCAATTAA